>JARJDX010089162.1:0-25589 GCA_030264735.1 Gymnusa sp. GC000175
GAGAGTTGGACTCTCAGTCCATACATGGAAGATAAAATTGAAGCATTCGAAATGTATCTGTATCGCCGAATTTTAAAGATACCCTGGACAGACAGAGGTACAAATAACGAAGTACTCGCCAGGTTGAACAAAAGCAGAGAACTGTTACTGATAGTCAAAGCAAGAAAATCATGCTAGTTAGGTCACATCATGAGGGGTGAACGGTATGGGCTGTCAAGGCTGATAATCGAGGGAAAATTTTTCGGGAAAAGATCCGTCGGGAGGCGACAAAACTCCTGGCTAAAAGACCTAAGTCGATGGTTTGGATGCACATCTACAGAAATATTTCGAGCCGCAGTCTCAAAGACAAGAATCGCCATTTGGATCGCCAACCTCCGCTCGGAGAGGGCGTCATAAGAACAAAGAAGAACAAAATATTGTAAGAGACACGCTACCCAACGTCATCTTGTTTGGATGCTGATGAAAAAAAAATTGCCAATGTCGTTGTTTCAAAAAACATTTAACAAAAAAATAGAAAAAATAAAAATATATTAATTCATATGTTTAGAAATGCCCTAAATATAAATATATTTCTAAATTTATAAAAAATCTGTTATAACTTAAAATTTCACCGGCCCCTTATTTTCATTCAGCGCCCCCAAATGTACCTGTGACTATCATCGCCCCCCTGGATCGTTCCAACGCCCCCCAGGGGGCGGTATCGCCCACTTTGGGAATCACTGTGATAGAGCATCAGCGGGCGATACGTCTTAATCTTAATAACGGCTCTGCGCTAGCCGAACATGCTTTAGAGACTGGACATCAAATTTATTTCACTGATGTTAAGTCATTATCTCTAATCCCCCATAATAAGAAACGCAAGGTGTGCGAGGCTCTGTGTATTTATAATGAAATAAAACTACACGACCCGAAAGTAAGAAAATTTACATTGCTTCAAGTCGTAAAAGTTAACATTCTAAATTTTATTATATTGTCATCGAAAGTAGACGTGTGTGCAAAATTTTTTTTTCAATGGGTTATCTGGAAGTTGGTAAAAAATCGATTACAAGATTTAACCGTAAAAACTGACCAACTCATGAACTAATTCACAAACTGAAAAGTTAAGTTAAATAAAAGTTTGTAAAAAAACAAAAATAAGACGAAAGAAAAACAATTTAATCAAAGCAAGGCTGGAATTAAGAAATAAAAGTTAAAAGGTAATCCTTTTATTACGAATTTAGTGTAGGTTACGTTGAAATTAAAAATACTTGTATATTTGGTACGCTTTAAGTGCATAAGATATTGCACTGTTAACGTTTCGATTGTACGTTTAGTGCGAATTCATTCGGTGTTTTGTGTTCCACTGCAACCCAAAACAAAACAGAGCAGAAAAAAATATAAACATTTAAAACTTTTATTCGATTGGTAAAACTGTAAAAGAAATATATCCACATTTCATATAGAAATCTTAAATTTGCAAAATAGTTTGTGATAGGAGGTGATTTTAAGTATCAGGTGATTTATGCTAAAAGGTGGGTTGGGCTAGAAGGTGTTTTGGGATAGCAAGAAGTTTGAAGCAGAAGGTAGACCGGATGGTGGTTTTGGGCACCAGGTAGTTAAGATATAAAATTTGGGCTAGGAATTAGTTTAGGCTAGAAGGTAATCAAAGAAGTACGTTGAATTAGGACCAGGTAGTTTGGGCTGCAAAGTGGTTAGGACTAAAAAATGGATGAGGGTAAGAAGGGCAGCAGGTAGATTGAACTATAAGGGAGTTAATTAGGTTAGGGTGCGAAGACACTTAGGTTAATATATTATATAATTTGTTGCTCAAATTAGGTTAGGGTGTAATGAATTTAAAATTATTATAATTTACGATAATTTTCTCTCTCTCTCTCTCTCTCTCTCTCTCTCTCTCTCTCTCTCTCTCCCTCTCTCTCTCTCTCTCTCCCTCTCTCAAGTAAGTTTAGGTTATGCTAGTAAACGGAGTTCCTAAATTAAATTATATTACGACTCTCTTAGATTAGCTTAGAATGCAAGGCTCTTACAAGTCCCTTAGAGTTGCCAATATAATAGATTAGAGTTACCAGCTCCTTTTTATTCAAGGTTTTTAAGTTTAAATACAGCTTAGAGTTACTATCCTTTTCTCCCTTATACATAAATTTTTATCATAAGTTATAATACTAGTTAGTTGGATTAAAGGGTAGTAGTCTTTTTGACTAAAATATATAAATTTAAAATGTATTATAAATGCGCCAAATTAAGGACTCGTTTTAGGCAGCAAATAAGTGCAAACCGGTCGTGATATATGTTTAGCCTAGTGGGGGTGATGATTAACGCCAAAGCTCAATTCTTAAAACACCGGATCTCCACTCTTGTTTATGGAGTCTGGCTTCAGTAGGACGTTTTGTTTTTACGATATTTTTTTGTTCCATCATTTAGATAAACGATTTGGTATACTTCCCAATTTAGAGATTAAGTTTATTATGAGCACAGTTCGGCATGTTAAAGATTTTTGGATTCTAATGTTTTTATATTTTATTTATGTAGAAGACGTCTAATTTTGTCCTTATATTTTTTATTTTATTTTTCGCGACTTAAACTAAATTTATATTTTATGATAACTTTAGGTGTTTAACTTTAACTCTTTATTAAAAACTTTATTAACTGTAGAAAATAGGTAGTGATCATATCATACCTATATTAATTTTTAAAAATGGCGAAAAGAATGTTAAGAACACAATAAAGTCAAAATCTTGTTTGCAAAGTCTGAATTAATATGATTTAACTTAATTAATAAGTTATTTGTACGTAACCAGAAATAATCTTAAATATAAATAATTTTTTTTAATTCAATTTAAGGGATGTGGTTTTTTTTATTATTCAACTTTTTTTTAATACCGACTTTAATGCACACTTATAAAGTTGCGATTTTTTTCATAAAGAAATACGCAAACCTTTGTTAGGTATTAAACGCAGGATTACGATAGTGTAAGCCCACATTGATAAGCTGTTAGACGAAAAATTTTAAGATAAAAACAAAATATTTATTAACTGATAACTATATTCATAAACTATCAAGTTCTTGCGCTTTTTAAAATTTTATTTTTACCTTCTTATTACATTTTAAGGCAATTTTCTTTAAACTTGCATCTTTAAAACTTTAAGACTTTCAAAATAGAGGAAAGTTTTGGTTAAATTTTGAACAAATTGATTTATATCTAAAAACTTTTCATATTAGTCGTTGCTAGGTGTTTGCGAAAAATACCATATCTTTAAAACAGCGTAGGTTATATGAATAAAATTAAATCTAGAACCTCTCTAGAACCTCTCTTTCCGATGAATCTTTTACTACTTATAGCTTCGTGGAAATCGGTCTAGCGTACACGAAGATCTTACATTACAAACTTTCAAACTCATCTATCATAAAACCTTCTATTCGTATAGATTTTTAAATTAAATAATTATAATCATCTTTATTGACTTTGCTGTACACACATAATATCCACGAATCCATTAATAAATATATACCTACATATACACAAACAAATAAAGAAGGGTTGTCGACCTAAGTCTAAGCCCCAATTTTAAATTATTTTTGCTCATATATAATAAATGTAAAAACTTTTATTGCATACATTTGTAAATTCTTTAATATATTCTCGATTACGAATTCAGTAATGTTATTCTCATGATTATTTCCATGAAAACGTCGTGAAATAGTTGACGCCAAAATGTGCCACTACATAAATTGTACTGAAAGGATTTCTAAAAATATTCGCAATGTCATGCCATTATATCATATCACCGTGAAAAGGCGAATTCAGTTGGAAATTATAGTACGTGGTCCGATGTTTACATTAAAATGCTTCTGAAAACGCTTTTAAATATTTTATTACTTTCATTATTAGGAAGCATTAGGATATTGTTACGTTCTTGCGAATATTCATGTTCAATCTTTATACGTTTATAATTAAACTTTAATAAACCAAGCCATGTGCTAGATTGTAATACTTTATTAAACGAAATTGAGAAATTTTGCAATGGTATTTGTAAGGATTTTATTCTAACTATCTACTTATTGAAGCACTTTCCAAACTTGGCAATCTGGAAAATCCTGTAAATAAAAAAATACGTAGAAGAACCTTGTATCTTGAATTCTGTGACAAAAGTGCCATTTATTGGGGGTATCCCAAGTTTTTTTTTATTGAATCCTCTTGGCAAATAGTCACCCAACGCTTGGAAATCGACGTCACTCCTGACGTAAAGCCTGTAATGCTGGCAACTTACATTACAGGTGGTCCTACAGTTTAGCTTGGATTCTGAACCACTAAAGTTACATGATTTCTCATCTAACTCAGAACTAGAGAAGGTTTTAGCCATGAAACCTGGCAAGGCGATTAGGGGCATTGTTGAGAATTTAAATATTTAAATAAATATTTTGCATGCTGTGGTGCGCGAACCCACGATCTTGCACTCAGCAACCGGATGCCTAGACCGCTGAGCTACACTGCCACTCTCCACCACTAAACTATCAATAATCCGTTTTGTTGCGTAGGGAAAATGTGTTATCTATCTACATCTAAAATAGCACTATTAGGGAGAAGAAACGCTTATTGTTTTAATCGATTTAAGGAAGACCTATGATTCAGTTTTAAATCTAAAGTTTTGGCAGCATTACGTACCTTTGGTGTAAGTCAGGACTTGATAACTGTTATAAAACTAATTTATGCGGATAATATGGCAGCCATCTCCACTACTTAGGAGCTGTCAAGGGATAAGTAAACCCTTTGGCATCCTTTAACTATGCTAAACTTGTTAGCATATGATCAGGTTGTCATTGCTCAGAACGTATTTGACCAAGAATGCTATAGAGATCGAGTCATGCTTAGAGAGCTGGAATTAAAAGGCAATATGCAGAAAACATAATATTTAGCGACTGGTTCTGATTCTCTCTATATGGTCTTTGTTAATGATATCCAAATAAAACTAAAGTGAAAATATACATCGGCATCTCCCCAGAAAATGTTTTTTTGCAGAAGTCTAAATGATAAACGCGGACCTTAAAACAAGAGTAAAGGCGGCCGCAATGCACTACACCAGAAAATAAAACGATGGTATTGAAACTAAAACATAAACATTAAATAAAGAGATTAAAATAAGAATGGAAGCTCCTACATTTCTTATTCACAGGATTAAAAAAGCGCAAGTGGTTTAATCACTTACTAATATTGGAGAAAAATAGAAGGTCCAAGAGAATATATGAGTGGACTACACAAGATAGTAGAGAGAAAGAAAAATAGCGTAACAAGGGTGTAAAAAGCTATGCAAAGCATTGGACTGCAGGCGGAAGAAAAGGAGTTGATTTATTCTTGACCAAATCACATTGTTCGCAGATGATACCTCATATACCATTTTCCCTTGATATTCGATTTTACTATCAGAGAAATTTGGATTTGGTATCTCTGACCTTTTAGAATATGACTAGGGGAGATTACTTTTTTATTTTACAATAAGAGAGGTGCACCAAAAGAAGCCCGGACGAAAATCCTTTGATCTCCAAAAGGATATAGCAAAAATTAACTGAGAGCTAGAGCAGAAAACACCCCTCCTCACCAAGGAACCATGGTAAGTCTCTAAAGAGACATATCTTTTCTATTAAATATTAATTGCCTTGGTAGTTAAAAAAACCCGACTGGTATAATGACATCCCTACAGATACGAATTAAGTCCTTTTATTTGAAAGTCTTAATAGTTACAACTGCGGAAGATTTCCAAACGCAGCATCTCTCTTTTCTGAAAAACCCTTACATGTACAAATACATGTAGAGTTTTTTCATGGTACGATCCGTACCAACTACGTAGATGAGAAACAACCAACGAAAGATTAAACTTGTGTTTGTTTAGGCGTTCATGGCCAATGATGACTTGAATCAAGATTCTGACTTCGTTCCTACTTAACTTAAGGGGATTCAGCCTTTCAGTTTGGATGAAGATCGTCGCTGATGGCAAGTCTTTGGTTTTTTTTATATAAGTTTTTATGTCTTATCTAGCTGGATGGTGTCCGTCAATCCATAACCTTTTACGACACCCCTGGTAAAATCTAGATGTATACTGGCGTTATGGCGACAAATACTAGAGCCCGATCTAACCCACCTGTCAGCCACTATATAGTGACCTAAAAAGAAATTAAAAACAACGCATATAAAAAGTTGCTAAACACTAAAGAATAACCAGACTGATAAATTACAAACAAGAACAAGCAAGATATAAAAGAGCAAGAATACATCAAAAACAACATATAGAATGGGAGATGCACCTAACTTAAAACATTCCTGGAAAGCACTAAATTGTCGGAATCTAAAAATTTTGGTACAAACACCAACAACGCAACAAAAATCGGGATACATGGAACACAATATTTCAAACACTCCTCTGAAAACCAGTTTTCATACATCAATCACCAACAAATATTAGACTGGAGGAGGAAGATATCCAAATCAGTACCAATCATGTCACTAAAGAAAACAAATTAAAGAAAAACAACCGAGCAGGTGGCCACTGGTAGCCAAAAGCTCTTTACAATGCTAACATTTTTATTCAATAAATAATTAAATGGCTACGAAGTTCCACAAACCTACCCAAAAGCGTATAAAATCCCAATCCACAAAAAAATTCCAAAAGACAATGTGACAATAACCTATGCTTAGTTTAAAGAATTTTTTAAACTACTATTTTTTCTACGATGCACAAAATTATAAGTAACTCATTTAGGATCAAAATTATGACCTCAATACCAAATGCATAATATACACAATATATGTCCAAGTATAAATATATAATTAAAAAATAACAAACACCGTTATAATACAATAATAATAAATTAAAGCATGAAAAATATGTGTTACTAATATAAAAAATTAACAATTAATATAATCTAGTTTAGTAATAAAAATTCTAAACAATTAATTAGTAACATCAACACGTGCTCCGGCTTAATTTACAGGGTGTCCCCAATATCCTCTCATTTAATTTAATTTTTTATTTGTTAAAAGAACCGATTACATAATTTAAGCAGATGGTATGATACGTTGAGGATAAACTTGGATCCTTAAGTGGATATAATAGAAAATTAATCGAGAATTTTCGTGCCGTGGCCTACGGCTTGATATATTGTTGATAAAATAAATTAGGTAAATTAGACACATGATACTATTAATACTTGAAATTTTCTTCTAGAATTTGCTTTTTGATTTTTAAATGTTTAATTCACATTGCGTGTTTATGCAATTTATTTAGAGAAAATTAGTAAAAATAACTTTATGTCATATCTTGTAATTACATTTTATAACTTTATATGACAATAGTAAATTATTATTGCGAGTATTTTTTAATTGTTTAATTTTTATATAAATATAAATGCATTTTTAATTGAGCCAACTTTTTAATTTAATAGACGTTTTCCTAAACACAAGAAACATTTTCAAATAATTTTGCATTTAAAACCTATTATTAAACTCTTTAATTCCCAATCAATTTTCGGCTTTTTAAGATAAATGAACTCAAAATGCTGATTATCTTATAAATAAAAAGTGGAGTCACTCCTAAAGACAATGTTCTCAACGAGCACATAAGAGGAAGTTATAAAATTAAACCTATAACTGAGAAAATAGCAGAATCGAGACTAAGATGGTACGGTCATGTAATACGAAGACGGGAGACCATGTTGTCAAGAATTGCCTTTCCACGGATGCAAGAAACAAGAGGGAAAGAGGAAGACCTCTAACCGCGGGAATAACAAATGTCCAGAAGGACATGAAAGGGCTAGGGTTGAAAACAAAAAGAAACGCTTTCGACCGAAGGACATGTCACCACATGATTAGGAAATCCGCGTGTAACGGGATTTATCAAAGAAGTCGGCATTATACGTTATCATTCATAGTCTCCTTTAAATAAAAATTTTGAGGCCATACAACGATACTGAAAGGTATTTTAAGGAATTATTATTGATTATCCCGGTAGATCTTTTCCACTAAGCGGTTAGTCATCCAATGTAAAAAGCAGGTGTTATAAGATTTTGAAGGATGAAGAATCAACCTGTTTACGTAAAGTATATTCAATTCATTTAGTAAATTGCTTCAAATGGCCGAAAGGTGGATATCAAAAACCACAATTAAATTTATTCAGGAGTTTAAATGGTATAAATGTCTTTGGAATGCTAACTCTTCCACTTATAAACTGAAGCTCATAGTCGTATCAATTCTTAGAATAACAAAGGATAATTTTCTTAACAAACAGAATTGGCGTCATTCTCATGCATTGCCCTATTCTTGGTGCTAGCTCTTTGAAAAGTCCATGAGTATCTCTTCTAATCAACCAATTTCTTATCTATATCCGTTTTTCTTTTTTTAACTCCTCTCTAACCTCTTTCGTCAAGAATGTTGTAACCTCATTTATCTCATACTAATTATTCCAATAATATTTAAGAAGCTACTGCTTAAGAGTATAAAACCTATAATTATGGATAACAAATTGATCCAAGAATTCCAATTTGGTTTTCGACAGAATCACTCCATTGATCTAGTGCATAGAATTACGGATATAATCGAGTGCGCTCTTGAAAAAAAAAAAGTTTGCTCCGCAGTATTTTTGAACGTTACTCAAGCCTTAGTTGGTACAAAGGCTTGGTCTACAAATAAAACCAAAAGCCACAAAAACAGAGATTTCAACATCGTAAATCATAGACATGCTTTTTTAAATTAAGCAAGAAGATAAGTATTTTACTCTAAAAAAAAAGAAGAGCTGGGATGTCATAAGGAAGCGTCCTCGGACCCATTTTTTTTACCAGTGACCTGCCAACTCCAGATGATGCTACAGTTGCTACTGACACTGATATATTTGCAGCTGAACAGGATCAAGAAAAATGGGTAAAAAAAAACTTCAAACGGCAAGTAATTCTGTTGATAACTGGGCTAAACAATAGGGGATCAAGCTTAACGAACAGAAATCTATCCACATAAATTTTACAAAAAAAATAGAAGAACCACTTCCTCTAAATATCAGTGGAACGATCAATGCCAAATTTCGCTGGAACGTACATGTCAAAAACATAAGAACCTAATTGGATTTAAAATATAAACAGCACTACTGCATATCACCTCGTAAACATACTTGCGCCAGATATTTTAAAACCTTGAGGAGAATCTAAGAACTTCAATGACAAGCTACAAGAAACTATAAATTAAATGAGAACTTGGATAAACTTGTATTGTTTGGGGACCACAATGCTCGTGTCAAAAAAGCGATATTTATTATTAATGAAAATGGTGAATTAATTGATTTCTGCGCAAGAAATGAATTTATAATTTACAACACATACTTCCCCCATAAAAAAAAACAGCATAAGTAGTCCTTTATAATATAAGTGGCCTAAAATAAATGATCAGAATAACCAACATAAGAATCAATTCAACACAAGTACTAGACGCGGGAGCTCTAACGTCAGCCAGCGTAGAAATAGGCCATCAGTAAATATTATGTAAAATGGTCATAGAAAGACCTATCAAAATCAAGAAAGCTTTTATGGGCGAAGAGAAACATTTTCTTGAATCATTATCATCTGAAAGCATGAGAAGACTGTACGAAGATAAAGGCAAATAAAAAAAATACAGAACGAACTGGGATATATAGAGCAGTTGGAACAAAATTTAAAAATGCATACGGATGCTGGCTAAGAAGTTTGGGTAAAAGAAAAATTAATATAAACGATATAGCAAACTGTAGTTCAATCAGGAAGTCAAAGAACTGGCTGAAGAAAGACAAAAAGAGACCTAATGTATAAAAGCTCACGATACTAAGAATAGAGTAAATTCGAATATCAGGATAATCAAAAGAGAACACTGGACAAAATGTTCAAGCGATATGGATCACGATATTTATGGGGCTCCAAAGAGAGTCTGGAAGATAAACAGAAATTAAAAAAGACCAGTAACAGTAACAGACCAGTAAACAATAAACGCAACAAAAGAAACTTGGGAACAAAGAACTATACACAAAACTAAAATATAAGAAACTAAAAACAGGGTAGCTCCAGCACCTGAAAACCCCTAAAATTTGGTGGCTAAGAACTTGCTAAAGAATTAACAATGCTTCTAAACAAAAATACGGCAATAAAACCTACAGACTGTCACAAAAGTATCACAATACCAATCTTTAAAAAAGGACAAGAAACGTAACCTGAAAACTACAGAGGCATTACCATAAAGCTGCTTACAAGCCTCATAAAACACAAACTTGATAAAAAGATCACCAACAGGAAAAAACAAGGTTTTAAATGAAGCAGGTCGACTATAGGTGCAACATTCATTATTAATCAAATTAAGCAATTGAATTCAAAACAACGGCATATGTTAGCTTGACATGACGAAAGCTTTCGATAGAGTCCGTTTGGGAGATACTACAACTACTTATGGATAGCAACATACCAACCAACATCGTAAGAATGATAAACAACCTAAAGAGTGGTTACACAACAAAAATAAAAGCAAATGGACAAAAAAGCAGCACGGTGTGATATGCTTATAACGCTGGTATTATTGATAAAACGGAAAGACGATCTGCAAAGACAGCTCTACAGTACAACATGAGTATATCTAGTCAAAAAACCAAAAGCATGACCTTCTCCAAAAATTAGACGAGATGGAAAATTGCAACAGATAATGAACAAGTGGTGCAAGTGATGCAATTCAATTACCTCGGCGTAGCGACCACGATGCAGTAAAAGATCTTAGGAGCAAACTGTATAAACTACAGCCATATTCGGCTGCCTATAAAATATGTCGTGTGGAACAAGAAACACAGGAGTTTGATTAGATAGCAAAATCAAAATAAAAGAAAACCTGCGTAAGACCTATCTCGACCTATGGCATAGAAACATCTGCCGACCTAAACAAAACCAAACATTTGCTGTGAACAGCAGAAATGAAGGCGCTGAGGATGATAGCGCGCATAGCATTCGAAAGGAGTACAACTGGCCGACGCCCGCTAGGAAGGCCACCTAAACGCTGAAAAGACAGCAATCCCTATCACAAGAAAGCCAACATCAGCAGTAGTAACGTCAGAAAATAACAGATCAACATGTCTCAAAAAGAAAGAAGAAGGATAAAGGTTTAACTTTATTTATATTTTTTTTGCAAGGAGGATTGCGTTTGTAAATCTTATCAACTACAAGCATTTCATCTGGAGACTAGTTACCAGGGGCGTCATGAGGGAGCCCCTTCTATGTCTACATGTTACTTCCCAAAAAATAACGTTTTAATGTTCAAAGAAATTGTTTTAACTCAGTATAAAGGTTAAAAACATGTTGAAGCTGTATGTGAAATAATCGATTGTAAGAAAGTTTTATTATTTATTATAATATGAACAATGTTTATTATTATAACTTATAAGCTTATAATTTAATATTACTGAAGTAAGTAGAAAATGTATAGGTACGAACGTGTAATAATTATTATGAAGTATATGTGTTGATTATATTAGTGATTATTGCATCAACATGTGATGATTTATAACGATATATTCAGTCAATCCTCTTATTAAAATGCTTTTACATAACATCATTAGGATAATGAAATAATATAAATGGATGCAATATCATAGATCAATGAGTTAGAAATATAAGTATAAACAACTATTAATCGATGTTGAAAGAATTTGAAATAATTAATCTTTGAGCTTTTAGTGTCAAAAATATGAACCAAGCACCTACATTTTTACGATTGCAGGAATTGTTTTCGTACACAAAAATTTTACTTGGAATTCTTATCTTTTATCTTGGCACCTTTACACACATGTATTCTCATTTTTTACTTATTATTTAGAGCTGGAAAGGCATAGAGTATTCATGTACACTTTAATATATTTTACTTACGTCAGTTGTTGCATTGGTTAGGGTTTTAAACATATCTGTCTATCGACCCAGCTAGATGATTCAGCCTTGCTAAGTGGGTGCATCAAAACCGACAGTGGTCGGTGTTACTCAAAATATATCTTTATACAACGATACTACACCCTAGACCCGAAGGTGCGGAAAATTAATTATTCGAATGTATTGCTTTGATATTGTAACAGGACAATTACCTCCTGGACAAACTACCCGGACACTAACCACCTGTCAAAACACCTCTGGTAACTTATTCTTGAGCCACCCCTCTCTGACAATTACTCCTGTCTACGGAAGTTCATGAAATTTTGTTCTTTTATACATCTGTTATTGTATATTTATATTACATTTATTTTTTTTCCTAAAGTGCAATGTTATAAACTTTTATTTTTATACCAAAGGTTAATATCCGAGGGTTTTTTACAAAGAAGGTTTATTGTCCGGGTTGTATCCTCTAAGAACGCTTTAATATTCAGCATAACTAATTGAAATATATTTTTCTGCAATTTTATTCAAATATTTATTAGGACTACATAACGCTTAGAGGTGTCTGTTTTACTCCTTTTGTGATAATTTGCCTTCGACCCTTGGTGTCTTTCTAGCGTGTCATTTATTTTTAATACAATGAGCGATAATAATCCAGTGCACGGATATATGCAAATTTTGAAAAGAAACTTAGTGCCCTACAAATAAAAATTGGACTGTGATTTTTATTTGATTTAAATAAAAAATGAAAACACAAATAAAAAACATGTCAGTAAAAATTTAAACAATGACAGTAAATCAAAAAAAATCTGTTGTGGCCACCGCCTGACTTTATCATACAATAAGTTTTTAAAACAGCACAGGATATTTTATATCCTGTGCGATTAGCCCCTCTGCTCTTTAATTTCTCTCTTTTACCTTGCCAGGTGAGGTGGTGATATACAGCACTCACGTCCCTACACTTGTATTAAAATCTTTATCACGATTTATTATACCTGTTGTCTTGATTTTACTTGCCTACGTTCCTTTTACCATTTAAGGGATGAAAACACGTCCGTTCAGCTCGAGAACTAAAGCAGAAGTGATTTTTATCGATTTTTAGAAATTATTAAAATATTTATTTCTTTCGTGGATTTATTCATTCACACAATTACGCACCCCACAAGAAAATGCGATTCTGAAGAAGTAATGTATAATATGTTAAGTCTGTGTTAGACATGTCAATATTATAATAAATATTTGCACAACTACATTGTTCACTTGTTAAACAATCTATTTGTTATTATTGTTTCAGAGACACATGGGCTCGACTTAATACTATAAATTTTATTTTAAACATTTTGTTAATGTGTTATACTTTGAAACTAATACAACTTATTTCCAAGCAAATATCAAACTTTCCAGTTTAATGAGGAACAGAGAGGAGAACGTGATATATTAAGAGCAAAAATAAGAGACGAAAGCATATATAGAAGTTGATCTCACAATAAAAAAAAATACAAAAACAATTAAGGGTAGTAAAAGAAAAAATAAAACAAGGAGTTAAGGTGAAAGTGTGGTAAAAAAAGTGTATTTTAAAGAAGAACACTGGAAAAACAGCTAGTAAGGAAACAAAATTTTCATTAAATACAAAAAGGAACATAGAAAGAACAATCGAAGAAAAGTAAAAAAATAAACAGGAAAATAACAAACCGAAAAAAAAACAACGAAAGGAATGGGCAGGAAACTATGTTTCTAAAATGTAGCAGGGTAAAAAAATAAATTTTAAACTTATAGAAAACTGTTATTTTGTGGGATTGGCCATAGGTAGAGAAGAAAAACTGGATATAAATTCAAAATAGGCTACCAGAAGACTACATGGACATGCCAAGAAGCAGTAAGATAAAGAAATAAGGGCAGAACAAAAGAGAGAATTAGAACAGGTGTAAAAAGAAAATTACGGACGAAGTAGTCAATGAGAATAAAGAAATCAGGAAAGAGTATTGAAAATCCTTATTAACATCGTGGCAGCGTCGAACCAGTACGCCAAATACATGTAGTACTTCCTTCATTCCAAAAACTGTTCTGAATTGCCTGTCTGTTCGTTCCGCCTCACATTTTCTATAGATTCTGTTATAAATATAAATATATAAATATAAATAAAAAACACCTTCAGTGTATGGCCCATAAAACTTATCATGAGGTAATCATTGCAATCTGTTGCATGCGGATTCTTTGGTAGGGCGATGAACGTAGATGTAAGCCATTCTTGTGGTATGATACCGGTTTTGTATATTGTGTTCATAAGATCTGTGAGGTTGTTGATCTTATCGTCATCGACTAATTTAGGTATTTCCCTATAAATTCCGGCTGGACTTGCAGCTTTGCCTGTTTTGGTAATTTTTTGCCATGTTTTACTTCGCTGTTTTGTATTCCAGGGCCATTCTCTACGAGATGGTCCAAATTGTAGCCATCGGGTCTGTTATCGTTAAATAAGTCCATGACGTGTTCTCTCCAGCGTTGAGGTTTGTCTTTCAAATCTAAGATTATGTTTCTCCTTAGGTCTAGTTTAATCATTCTTTGTTAGTTATTAGGTCACTATTTTACGGATTTTGCTTGTGACATTGAATATAAAGCACTAAAAATTAAAAAGATGTTTATTATGGTTTGGCACAATTTATAAAGAAGGAGATGGAGATAAAGTAGAAAACTACAGAAGCATTACTCTGGTAGACAAAATTAAATTATATGCTACGATAATAAAGAAGTACCTGAGAATAAAGGATATTTTAGCGGATAATTAAGTATAATTACCAGGACCATAACTTCCATCTATCAAAAGATGCTCCAAATCAAAAACCAAAAGGAGAAAAAAATTTAAGAAGAAACAAGAAAATATTTTAATGCTTTGCAATTGGAATAGGCTAATCCCGTTAATCATTGAAGAAGAAGAAGAAGATAATAAACAAATGAATTCGACATATTAAATGAAATTATTTTTTCTAACGTTATCAGAATCTATTTAAAACTTCTGCAGAAGTTTCAAAACGTTAAAGCATATTAGTATAAAACCCAGAAATTTTTATTTTTATCTTTCATCTTTTTGTAATTACATGGAATTGCATTACGTAAAAAAACTTTCCCATTTAACAAAAATTTAACCCTCATCCATAGGGTTACCACCTTATTTTGCTCTTTAAACTTTTTAAGGACTTTAGGTTTTTTAACATTTTAGCGTTACTAACAGAAATAGAAGTTTTCCACGTTTTGGCATTAGTTATTTGCACTCCAAGTGGCGGAAAGTGAAAAAATAATTTGCCATTTAACAAAAATTTAATCCTCCACCATAGGGTTACCACCCTGTGTTATTCTTTAAACTTTCCTTAGGTTTCTAAACATTCTAGGGTTACCAACAAAAATAAAACTTTTCCACGCGTTGCGCATTAGTTATTTGCGCTCCAAGTGATGGAAAGTGAAAAAAAACTTTGACATTTACCAAAAATTTAATCCCCATCCATAGAGTCACCACCCTATTTTATACATTAAACTTTCTAAGATATTTAGGTTTCTAAACATCCTAGGGTTACCAACAAAAATAGAACTTGTCCACGCGTTGTGCATTAGTTATTTGCGCTCTAAGTGAAGGAAAGTGGAAAAAGAACGTTCCCATTTAATAATAATTTAATCCTCATCCATAGGGTTATCACCTTATTTTAATATTTAAACCTTCTAAGATCTTTAGGTTTCTATACATTCTAGCGTTACCAACAAAAATAGAACTTATCCACACGTTGCGCATTAATTATTTGCACTCCAAGTAGCGGAAAGTGAGAAAGAAGTTTCCCATTTAACAAAAATTTAATCCGCATCCATAGGGTTACCACCTTATGTTATCCTTTAAACTTTAGGTTTCTAAACAATCCAGGGTTACCAACAAAAGTTTTTTTTTTCCACTCGTTGCGCATTAGTTATTTGCGCTCCAAGGGGTGGAAAGTGAAAAAAAAACTTTTCCATTTAACAAAAATTTAAGCCTTATCTAAGGGGATAACACCTTATTTTATTCTTTAAACTTTCCAAGGTATTTAGGTTTCTAAACATCCTAGGGTTACGTTAGGTTATGTTTAAGTGGCAGCTTATGCTTACATAGGCCTTAGATGCGCCCGTTGTGTTACCACATCCTAGGGTTACCAATAAAAATAGAACTTTAATACGTGTTGCGCATTGATTATTTGCGCTCCCAATCGCGGAAAGTGAAAAAATAACTTTGCCATCTAGCAAATATTTATTCCCCATCCATTGGGTTACGACTACATTTTATTTTTTAAATTTTCTACGGTCTTTAGGTTTCTAAATATCCTAGGGTTACCAACAAAAAAAACTTTTACACGCCTTGCGCATTAGTTATTTGCACTCCAAGTGGCGGAAAGAATAAAAATCACTTGCCATTTAACAAAAATTTAATGCTCAACCATAGGGTTACCACTCTATTTTATTCTTTAAATATTCTTTAGCTTTCTAAACATCCTAGGGTTATCAACAAAACTAGAACTTTTCCACGCGTTGTAAACTAGTAATTTGCGCTCCAAGTGGCGGAAAGTGGAAAAAGAACTTTCTCATTAAATAAAAATTTAACCCTCATTCATAGGTTACTACCTAATTTTATTCTTTAAACTTTCTTTAGGTTTCTAAACATCCTAGGTTTACAAACAAAAATGGAACTTTTCCACGCGTTGAGCATTAGTTATTTGCACTCCAAGTGAAGGAAAGTGACAAAAGAACTTTTCCATTTAAAAAAAATTAACCCTCATTCATAGAGTTACCACCTTATTTTATTCTTTAAGGTCTTCTAAACATCCTAAGGTTATTAACAAAAACTTTTTCATGCGTTGCGCATTAGTTATTTGCGCTTTAAATAACTTTTTTTCTTTATACATAACATAGGGACACGAACTGTTTAAAAAAAAAATAAAGTTAGGGTTGCCAACTTTTTTTAAATATTTTTTTTTATTTTGATTTTTTTACACTAAATGGTATTAGGTTAAAAAATTGGTTAAATGTATATAAGTTTAGAATTTAAATAAGTAAGGAATCATCCATACAGCATTAAAAAGAAAAATTGCTACACGAGGATATGCCTCCATATACAATCTGGGCAATATATCAGCTGAAACAATATAAGTAAAAGTTTATGATTTACGTTGATCGTAATTTTGATTATGACTAGAGAGTCATTTTACATTTTAATTTGCAAATAATTATTCTACCTTATTTTCAGGTCCTAATTATATTGTATTAGCAAACAAAAAAAAATACCCGAGGTGTGTTTTTATTTAAACACCTTTGGTATTTGGGTTTTGTTTGTCAAAACATCAAATTTAATTGCACTATTTTGCTATAAACTATGCGCAAAAGTAAATTATTTCATAGATTAAATTATGGCAATCATTCGCTTTCTTCTTTTTTTAGCGCATTTTCATAGAAGCTTCAAAATTGGATTTGAGCGTAGTAAAAGCATTTGGGTGTTCTGTTTATGAGCTTGGGAAAGTATTTAAGTAAGAAAGTATAAGTTTTTTTATTTCACATTAAACACAAAAAAGTCCTTGACTATAAAGTCACAACGTAAATTATAATATCATGATAATTATAAACGTAATAAATTTTTTTTGGTTCTAATTTTCTGTTTTAAAATTTAGTTACCAAATTTATATAATTTATTGGTGGCACATATTTTAGCCCCTATTGCATTTATTATTCTACCACCATGTTATATTTTGCTTAATTAGCAAATTATTTTGGCAAAGTTGCTTCATTAACGAGTATGAAAATTTATGAGTAATATATTTTTTTAGTTTTGGTTTAATGCAAGCAATTTCTCTTGGTGACAGTGTAGGTTTTTCAGAGTTATATAATATCTGTAACAGGATATGAAATAAAGTATTAGCGCGGGTTAAGATATTTTGTGCAATAATTTGGATATAATGCGTCATGTTGAAAGAAAGAAAGTGATGGTCGAATGCGTCACTAATAAGATTACTAAAAACTCAATGTGTATATTACAATGGTAAACCAAAAGCGAAGGTTAGATCCGGGGTACGATGGTAAACTCTCTTCCTCCACTCGTATCTTCTTCTTGCGTGAAGAGAGTGGGGAAAACTTTCACATGTATATATAAAACCAACGGGAGATTTTAAGTGTATTACTTTTCGTTTACTTAGCACGGATATTGTGTATTGGATATTTTTTTACACTATTAAGTGCTCTAATTAGACTGTGATGTGCTAAAGTGTAGTGCGTTGATTTGTGCAACAAATTAAAAAAATATATATAGGACTAATAACTCCTGAAAAATAGGACACTTACAGTGTTCGATTTTATTAGTTTAATTTATTATCGTTATTGGAATTACTAATGTAAGTAAAAAGGTATAAAAAGGGAACGTTATGTAGTAAAACCGCTTCCGCATGCGCACTTTTGGTAATAATTATGTCTGGGGTCCACGTTTTGGGGTTTCCGTGTTTGTTCAATTTTAATTAAAAGAAAGGCTTTCTTAATCTTGCTATATTGCTACGGGCTATCTGTGTAGATGTGTTATTGAGCACACAGTGGATTGAGAAAGGAAAGCAAGTTAGTGTGTCAATGGATACATGCGCAAGCGCTTTTAAAGTCGCTAATAATATAGTGCATATAGGCGTTAATTATCGGATACTTAAGGCCATTTATTACAACTTTAACTCATTCATGAGATACTTCGACTATACAACCACCCTACGATTATTAACAATTATAACTTTATCGAACATTTTACACACATAATTACTCTACCTGTACTATCCCATGTTACAACCTCTTATGATGAGCAATAAGATACTTAAATTACTTCTTTAATTTGTATAATTAAAATTTACAACAATTAGTATTTTATAACAGTAAAGTAATGTTAGTTAATAAGAAAAATTATATATGTAACGTATTTAAAAATTATTTAATTTTTTGCGGGACGAAATTATAAAAAAAAACAAAAAACGAAGATTCAAAACAAATCCTAAAAATTGGGTTTCATAATATATATTTTTTGGTTTATTACTTATTATTATTACATTTTACAATCTATTATATTTCAATTAAAATAACTTTATTGCAAAACTTAACGGATTTAACGGTTTAAAGATTTTTTTATAAAAATTTTTCTATTTGGCTGCTTAAATAGGTATTCATTCAAATAATAAAATAATTATAAACATTTATAACTATTACATTCACGCTCTAGATTGGATCAACAAACAGTAATAAAATTAATTAATTGTATAATTAGTTAATATAAATTTGTTTGAATAAACCTAGATATGCAGTGATTTCATTCATGATTAGCGTGTTTGTTGTTGAATTTTAAATGACTTGAAATACACAAATTGTTTAACATACCTAAGAGAAATTTTTTTTCATTATAATTATAGTAATAACAACATGAGGAAAAGACGAAACTTTTAAGGTTAGTTAAACAGTTATGCTCTCTACCGAAAAACAATGCGACAAGATACTATATAAAGAGAAAACTCTTATTATTTTTATACGATTGCAATCAAAGACAATGGAAATAGGTGGTGTAAATATTTTACGTAGATATAATTTTTTTTAATCATTAATAACTCGCTGTTATGTGAATAGATGATGTAACATAAAGTTTTGTTATTTAAAGTTTGGAAAATAGGAAAATATATGAGCGAACGAGCTTTCATAAAAAGCTAGTATATCACAGCAGAAAATGTTTTATGTATAAGTAGTGCCTGCCAAAGTACACCGATGTGATGTTGATGTATGTTTCTAGTTTCGCTATCTAGAGTCAAATCAATCACGGTCGAACGTAAGAAAGAAAAAATCCAAAAACAATATATTTTATGGGAGTTAATTCCAAAAGAGGTGTTTTGAGAGATTTGCAGAATTAGCATTTGAAATAAATAATTGATTTGTTGACTTGCAATACCCGGTTATAGCATACGTTCTACTTTCTCGCTCTCTAGTATTATGTCGGTCGGTGATAGCGATGTGGAGGAATAGTAGCATAACTTACCATCCATACCATTACATCTGCATTCTCTTAGTTCGCTCTTAATGGAACAAACTGCAGGAGTGTGATAAGGCAAGATCACGCATCTGTCAGCAGTAGCAATAAGTAGGACTTAGCTTGGGTAATTGTTAAAATGTTCCGTTACTTAAAATATTTTCACCTACGGGCGCTTAAGAAATCTCCACAATTTTTTGTTATCAATATTAGATTAATTAATTGAATTTAAATTGCGCTTCATATTATTCATGAATTCTTATAAATTTTTAAATGACTTCGGCCTTGGGGTTATATATTTTATATAGTTTGGTAATTTTTTTTTAAATATAATTTGGTAGCAGTCTAGGGCCGAAATGTTCCGGTTCGGTAGAGTGTAACAGGTCGGAATTCCTAACAAAAACTAATTGGGGCGTTAGATCGCGACGACCGGAGAAAGCGTCTCAACTTGAATAACTGTATTCTTGCATGAGTGAGGTAACACATGTTGTATGACTAAAGGGTGAAAGTGGGACAAGTGTGGAAGTTTCAAGTTAGTTAGGGGGAGTAAGTAGTTGTAGCTAAGCTTTCGTATCTCGGCAGCATGCAACGCGCACAATATAAACATCCTGAAGGTCTACTGCTGTGTTTTACCGGTAAACTCTTATTCAATATCTGACAAGCCTTAAGTGACGAAAGGTTGTTGAAATACTAAAGCCTAAAAGCTGGTGCCGGTGCATTCGCATGCAGGCCGCTGAACTGTGTACATTCAGGAGTGTGTTAGTGGGTCAGAGTTCGTCAGGTGCGGAAAGAAAAAGGTATACAGAACACAGGCACCGGCACCTAACCGTCTGCAAACATCTGCTTCTACTTATTTACCTACATCATTCTTTCATTCATTGCAGATTCTATTTAACGATCAACACTGGCACTATGACATTAACTCGGCTCATTATTTTTGGAGTACTTTCCGTTCTACTATTACAGGTGAGTTTGAGTGTATTGACATAAAAAAATTAATGAAAATAAATTCTTAAACAATTACCCGCAACTGATTTACACCGGTATTTAGCTTAATGGTACCTGCATGTTATTACTGCTAAACATTACATAAATAATCGATAAAAACGAAATCTTTTTCAGGAAAGTAGATGCGATGCTCCCCTTTCTGATTCCGCATCATTGCCATTGGAACATAGAGCCGTATATGGACCACCTTTATCAGGACCGGGGTATGCACCCCCAGCACACATAGGAGGTGGAGGAGGTGGACAAGGACCTGATGACCCTTGGCCTTTAGCCACCCCCGATATGCCAAAAATTAAACATTTGCAAGTGCAATGTGAAAAGACTCACATGCGAGTTAATATCGAATTCGATCGACCCTTCTATGGAATGATTTTCTCAAAGGGATTCTACAGTGATCCTCATTGTGTTCATTTAAAACCAGGAACAGGACATCTTAGTGCAACATTTGAAATATTTTTAAATAGCTGTGGAATGTCATCATCCGCAAATCATAACGCAGCTAGTTATGGTGGACCAACACCAAGTGGAAGTTACGTCGAAAATACAATCATTATTCAATACGACCCTTACGTGCAAGAAGTTTGGGATCAAGCAAGAAAACTTCGTTGTACCTGGTACGATTTTTACGAAAAGGCTGTTACATTCAGACCATTCCAAGTGGATATGTTACATGCTGTCACTGCTAACTTCTTGGGAGATAATTTACAATGCTGGATGCAAATACAAGTTGGAAAAGGACCTTGGGCTTCTGAAGTATCAGGAATTGTGAAAATAGGTCAAACTATGACCATGGTGCTTGCAATTAAAGACGATGAAAATAAATTCGATATGTTGGTTAGAAACTGTGTCGCCCATGATGGTAAACGTGCCCCTATTCAATTAGTGGATCAATATGGATGTGTTGTTAGACCAAAGATCATGAGCAAATTCCAAAAGATTAAGAACTTTGGACCATCCGCTTCAGTAGTATCATTTGCTTACTTCCAAGCATTCAAATTCCCCGATTCTATGAACGTGCACTTCCAATGCGTTATCCAAGTATGTCGCTATAACTGTCCAGAACCTAAATGTGGAGGACACGGATTGGGAATTGAAGGAGCTTATGGTCCACCAGCTGGAGGTAACGGAGATTTTGGAGGACACGCTGAATATGGACCACCACCACTACCAGAATATGGTGCACCAGCTGCTTTCCCTGACCCACGACATCCATCCGGTCCAGCAGGAGCTTATTCCGAAAACAACCCCGACGTAGTTCCTGCCCCACAAGCCCAAACCTCATCTTCTTCAACATCAAATCCACCAAATCCTTCGTCCCCTTCACCTCAACAACCTTCCCAAAGCAGCAACGAAATTCATTTACCACCTCCACCACCACCTGGACACCACGGTGTTTATAATACTGTTAAAAGGAAAAGTAGCATAGCTGATGAATTTGAAGGCAATTTAGCTACCCTTGGAGGAAGGCCACGATCTGTAGAAAATCTTCCCGCTGAATTGCAAGGTGCCAGGAGAAGGCGTAGCGCAGAGACTATGAATGTAGTTGTAAGCAGAGTTTATAAACGTGAAGCTCAAGAAATGACAGACGTAAATACTAGTCGTATTATCCAAGTTGTGGCACCAGGAGATGTAAACTTTGCCCTGAATGCAGCAGCTAGCAACGAAACTGTTGTAATTCAATCAGCATCGTCAGCAGATCCGGAAACTATATGCATGTCAGTACCAAGCTTTGTAGCCGGTCTTGTGATGCTCTTATTAGTACTCATCGTTGCAAGTCTTGTAGCCGCGTTCCTGTTTGTTCGAGTGCGCGCCATTGACCGCAAAGGTGCAACTACTACATTCATGAGTGCACGAGGATATGATAATGCAGAGTTTGTGAAAGTGGCTAATTGACAATCGGAGACATGACGCTAGGATGTATTCCGAAGGTTCCAAAGATGTTCAGGTTAAGCGAGTGATTTTATATTAGTGCGAGTTAAGCGGACGGGTGATTGCTATAGCGATAGCCCCATAGCTTTAACCCTTCAACTTCAACCCGCACAAATCATC
This sequence comes from Gymnusa sp. GC000175, assembly GCA_030264735.1. Taxonomy (NCBI): domain Eukaryota; kingdom Metazoa; phylum Arthropoda; class Insecta; order Coleoptera; family Staphylinidae; genus Gymnusa; species Gymnusa sp. GC000175. Next base: position 22,998 of record JARJDX010089162.1, read on the forward strand.
ATCCATTTCCCCACCCTTTAAAACTTTAACCCTTTTATCCTGTTATTCCTTAAAATTCACCGTCGCATTATTATTTAATATTAACTCATTTTCATTTATCACTCGTGCTCGCGACAGGCTACTACTGCCGTTACGAGCATGATTCTAACTTTATTTATAACTAAGTTATTTTATTAATTAATTATTATTATTCATACACCAGACTATGATCAGAACAATGTCACATAATAAATGTACTAGTTGAGAGTATGATTGTACGATATTTGTTTAATATGATAGAAACATTGGCTATTAATTAGCGCCTTGTAAATCATAGCCGTTCTAGAGAAAGAGTGCGGCCGCTCCACTGCCCCACATCTGTTAACGCCATGACGGAGCTGCAACTACAACTAGTCTCGTAGTTAGGATGTAGACCACATGTAAATAAGTGTGTATCGAAATACTTAAAAATAAAATTGAATCTTACTTTAAACTATTATTACATAAACGAGTCTATTTTTTTTTAAATTTTCAAAATGTAAGATCTTCTAGTTAATTTCTGTTCGAATCTAAGTGATATAACCTTTAGCCATAACTCTAACGTGTAATGTTTAATTATATTAATAATATGCATATATCGGTGTAAAAAGGGGTTGTGGGTGCACGACGATTCAGGTTACACAGAAATTCATGTTCTCCAAAACCACAAAAAGAAAGTTCATTAAAAAAGGCCAGTTGTTGGACAGGTGCATTGACCAAACTTCTCAGACCACCTGACTAACAAATGCTTAAAAATTCGAATGATAATTAATAACACACCGCAACCGAAAAAACCATTTTAACTCAACTCGAGATTGTATCATTTTGAAAATGTTTATGTAATTATTATTGGAGTTTCTTTGTTTTTTTTATACATTGTATTATAATATAATTTATATTTATTTATTTATGTAAATAATTTAGTTTTAGTATGAAAATAAAATGTAATTAAAGCATTTCACTAGATTTTTTCTGTGTTTACATTGCATATAGATTACATTCGAATTGCTTACAAAAATGTTATGTGGAACGAGTGATACAATGAATACTTAATTTTGAAGTTTTAATGAAGACACACCTGTTAACAAGGATAGTGACACCAAACATTGCAAACAAGGACTTTTATGTTGAAATGTGGGATGATGGTGATGGCGAATGGCGTCGTCACCATGGTGATGCGTCGTGGCGGTGACGAGCAAAATCGCCGATCTATGTCATTAGAATATGATATTGTTGATGCTAACACTGTAATGAGTTCACAGACAGGTGTCTCTCAATTCCCCTACGACCAAATATAACGCCTTGAATATCAACATTCCTTTAGAAAATCTTAACAACACAATACATTTTATAAAGACAATAAAACACGTTGCTAACTTAATTAATTAACATAATTAATCAAGAAATGTAATTGATATACCTTTCTTTATAAACATCGTTTATGCCACAGCATGACCAATTAATTTATAACCATTAACGCGATAACTTTCGCAGAGTATATTGTGATAAAACATGCTCTTATAATAATCATCATTAATAACGAGTAATTAACACAATAACCTACAAAATATTATTACCGCAGTACATATACGCACATACGTATTATGTCTAATTTATAATAAGCATATAATATGAATATGTTAGCATTTCAAATAATGGACGAAAACGGTAACTTCGTATCTATGAGTGGTTTTTAAATTTAAAATATCTACACCAATACACCAAAAGAAAATAATGATTGTTAACCAAATTTACACCGTGTTTAAACAACGGTTCTTTTTTAATACGTAACACAGACATTAAAATTTTTTGAAATTTTGACAAATTTGTAAAGATTCCATATACTTTTATACACTTAATTAAGTGATTTACTAATTATATTTAGAAAATTAAAATTTTAATATGTAATTTATGTAATGTTACCAAAATTAAAAGCATAATATTATTTAAATGTAATTAATAAATGTAAAATTAAAAAAATTAATTCAAAGTTTTGCATTTAACCAAAATTGATACTAATATCATGTGGATATTGGAAATTTAATTGTTACTGGCTCCTAGAATAAGTTTACTACTGAAACAATACTTGTTACTAAATTGGATACAGGTATGTCAGGCTATTAACAGCGAGTTTAGAATTTATAAAGAGGTGCAACTGTATAGACCGGGCTTTCTCAAACTACATATACCACTAGTGGTACATTAGTCTAGTCTTAGTGGTTAAATACTTAGTTACTTATAAATAGTCCTTCAACAAATCATTTTTTCTATTTTTATTTTTTTGTATAAACTTTCTTGATTTTAGTTTTAATTTCAACAGTTTTCATTTAAATTTTGATTATTTTGGTCATATTTGATTATTTTCGTTAATACTTTGATAATTTTTGTTAAAATCATATCAAATTCATGCAAATTTCATAAAAATTTAAATGTTTTTGCTTTAAATTACGACAATTCTAGTCATTTGAACGATCATTAAAATTTAGATAAATTAAGATAAAATTATACAAAATTTAAGTAATTGATGTCAATTTTTGCCTAATAAAATTTAGTCAAAACTTCAAAAAAATTAAA
>JARJDX010089194.1:0-10755 GCA_030264735.1 Gymnusa sp. GC000175
TAGAGTATTAGGAAGACAGGGAGAAGATCATAGAAACAATAATGGTGTAAGAAAAATTGAGTTCTGCACGGAACAGGACCTAATAATAACAAATACATTCTTCGCACATAAAAACATACATAAATACACAAGAGAGCAAAAAAGTAGAGATGAAAGATCCATAATAGACTATGTATGTAATAACAAAAAAAGTTTACAGAAACAAGAAACTAAATTAATATAGACATAAGAGTAGACACTATTAAAATTGAACAAGTAAGTCAATACAAATATTTAGGGATAATAATACAAGAATCAGGAGAATAAAAAGCAGACATAAATAATAGAATAGGAAATACAAATAAACTTTTCACATACTGAATAAACACATATTAGGGGAGGAAGAAATAGGAGAAAAAACAAAATTAACAGTGTATAAAACAGTATACAGGCCAGTATTGATGTACGGAAGGAAACCGTGGGCACTAAACCAAAAACAAACTAGCAGGTTAAGACCAAGAGAGATGAAATACCTAAATAGAGCGTATGGGGTGACGCTAATAGATCAAATAAAAAGTAAAATATTAAGAAAGAAACTAGAGATAAAAAATTTAGAAAAAAAGATGGAAGAAAGGCAACTTGGTTGTTAGGGGTACATGATTAGAATGGATGATAGTATGCAAGTGAAGAAAGTCTGGATGAGTAAAATGGCTGGGAAAAAAAAAGAGGCAGATCAAAAAAGACATGGGATGATGTAGTGACCAGAATAATAAAAATAAAAGGAATACAAGTAAATGAGGCAAAGAAGATGGCAAAAGACCGTGGAAAATGGAAGCAATTTATAAAAGAATAATAAATATACACAAATCTTACACCCTTAAAAGAGGGTAAAAAAGATAATGATTATGTATATAAAATTTTGAAAAATGCATTTTTTGGAATAATTTTTTTTTTAGTATTTTGTAAGTAATAAGTTTCTCACCAATTTAAAAACGATTAGCAAACGGTTATACACAACACACGTTCGATTGTCATCAGTCCAAATTTCTTGTCTCCATTTACCGTTGCGTCCAAATGTCGCGTGCATCCATTTGTCGTGCGTCCTAATATCCGCGTCCAGTAGTCACGCGCCCAAATGTCTGTGTCCTTTAGACGCGACACCAGGCTTAGTTTAAATGAACCCTAATTGGAAGAATATGCATAAAGATTTAACTAAACTTGTCGTATGCAGTCACAAATTAGTTTTTCGTCTAGTTTTTCCTTTAGCTGTGTCAGTTCTTGTTTAAGTTATAGGTTTCGCGAAAAGTGTGTGGCATGGGTGACAAAAGAAAATAAGAATTTTCTCTTTTGGCAGCTGCCTTAACCGTGGAGGAGAAAGATAAAAAACAGCGCAAAAGCAAAAACGAGTATTGGTCAAGAAACCTGGTTAAAGAATTTCGTAACACTGACAAAAAAGATTTCCGTAACTATTTCTGAGTGCATGACGCAACACTTAATTGGATGAAAGGAGGTTCTACTTTTTTGATGGGGCCTTCGCGAAAGTTTTTATATAATTGATGAGACTGGCCGATTATCTGAACGAACTGTCTGTTGCCGCAGGAAGTGAGGTCTCGGGGCTAAGGTAAATACAGAGGTTTTGCCGGATACCGATAGATCTTCACAGTAACATCAGTTCATCGTTTAGTCATGACTTTACACATGAAAATCAGATTAACTGAGCGTGTTTTAAAATTTTTCATTTTTTGGGCGTAAATAAATTAATTTAAATAAAATTATAAAAAGCTTTAGTCACAAAACATATGTTAATATTTGCTTTTGACAAGTTTAAAGCCATATTTTCTGAAATAGGATGACACTGAATAAAAATTTGGATTAACGTTGAAGGAGAGAAGCTCAAAAAAACAGACGAGTATAAAAGAGTGGCTAGATATGAGCATATCCAGTGATAATAATCTGCCTAAAGAATTGCGCAGCATTAAAAAAAAGGATTTAAGTAACTATTTCTAAATGAATGACGCTACATTTCAATAAATGAAATAATGCTCTTCGTTTTTCAATTGGACCGTAGAAAAAATTTCCATACAATTGACGAGACTAAACGATAACCTAAACAAACGGTCAGTTAATCGGAGGGAAGTGAGGTCCTAGGATCAGGTCAAATACCAGAGGTTTTGCCGGATAGAACCTCACCAATCTATGGACATAACTAAATAAATTTTAATAAACATATAGAGAATAGCTTTATTTAGAAACCATTTAAATTTGACGAGTAAGGAGTAAGTTGGTACTTTTTGATAAATGTTTAAGTTTAAAGCTATATTTTCCAAAATTATATTAAATATGTTGCAATTTAGAATTTAAGCTTTAGCAACTTGAGTCGATGTAAGTTTTCTTTGGCGCTTTTGCCATATGTAGAAAACTGCACAGACAAAATCGGACGAATTTTACACAATGTAAAGATCATTTTCAAATAGGACTCCAAAATTTCCAACTTTACAAACAGTGTGAAGGACAAAATTCTTCTTTTAAAACCAGAAATTTATCAAGTAAATTGTCGTAATTGCAATTTAAAATATTTTGGCGAGAACAAACGAAAAATTAGGACACGCATAATTGAACATCAACTGGCCGTACGTCTCAAAAATATCGGCGGCTCGGTTCTGGCCAAACATTTCTTTGAGACGGGTCATCAGATTGATTTCACTAATGTGAAGTTATTATTTATAATGCCTTATTAAAAGAAGCGCAAAATTTGCGCGAGGCAATTTGGATTTATAATAATCCCCTTAACTTAATTCGTGGGCATGGTTTTGAAATCTCCAATACCTGGAAATATTTGTTTTCATCATTAAATTTCCACTCCGGCTAATTTTTTTATCGTATGTAAGCATACACTCTCAAACCAAATTTCCAGTCATGGGACTTTTCTGCCTTGAGAATGATCCCCGCAATGGTGAGCGAAATGTTGGCAACAACTAATTAAAAAAACCGAAAGTAAGAAAATTTACAAATATATTGTAAGTTAAAAAATGCCGTAAACATTTTTGCCTATTCTTCTTCTTATAAAGGCATACTCGTTACCAAGTGTAGGTGACTTCTTCGCTTACTTTCGTGTTGTGCACTTTTTTCTACTATTAGGCTATTACAGGAAATTAAGGGATCTATGGTTTAGTGTGGGGTCCGAACCACTAAATTGGTAAAGTTATCCTGTGGCATGTTACCGAAGAGGAAGTGGTTGAATCCTGGACTTTTATCTTAGCTGCCACGGCCTAACTAAGCTACGACTACTTTATGTCTATTAGTCAGACAAAATTGGATAACCAAGTTTTAATTTATTAATGCTATTATAAAATTTAACGCAACACATTAAACTTTATTTGAGTAATAAAGTATTTTTTAAGAATTTTGCTACCTTTGAATGAACTTAACGTACTTCCCCTTTTTATGAATTGCAAATTAAATTTTTCACACTTACCAAATTAAACGAAATTGTTGGGTGTTGAATGAAACAGCGCCTTACCTGCAACAAAAAATCATTTATTAGAGTAATTTAAAGAAGGGTTTTATAATTATTTTATATTATCTCATCGGGGGATGATTTGAAAGTTAAATTTGCCTCCTCGTTTTTATAAGGGTGTCTGTTGAAGACAGCAAAAATGAAATATATTTTACTAACGTTTAAAAAATCGTTGAGTGACAGATTGGTGGTTAAGGGAGGCTTAAAATTATTGCTATAAAACACTTGGTGCGAACTAAGTTTGAATGTTATTTATTTTTGCAGAAAACTTTCCCTGATTTAATGTTAACATCTTGGGCATAATTCTGAAGCGCAACGTTGTTTATTAGCTATTCTTCTTTGTTAACTTTATTATAAATTATTAATCGTACACGTAAATTTAACTTTAATTATATGCTAACAAGAGTATTGTTTTAATTACCGTGGGGGTAAAAGGAGGGTAGTTTTTAGTTTGAAAAGTGCATGTTTTATGCGAGAAACTTTATATACTTCACAAATTTGGCGTAATTCCAAAAATCATTAAAATTTAAACGCCGCTTTTCTCCCTATTAGATAACATGACTATATAGCACTTTACAAACCTAGTACCAATTACATTTTGACCAATTTGTGATTGCTTAGGAATTTGTTTCTGAAATTGAGCAATTTTAGTTGAAAACGAAATAAAAACGACTAGATTCTCGGACGTTTATAATTTATTTAGTTTCTAATCCATTTCAGTTTGCAGAGCCAAGGGATTTGCACTGATTTCCTGTTCGAAATAAAAAATAAAAAATGCCCCATTCATGAATTTTGACAAAAGTGGAAACGCCGCGCACAAATTGAAAAGGGCTGTAGAAAGTTATTGAATGAAATATTTGTTGGACTTGATTAAACGTTTTTTTTTAATACTGTTTTTGGAGGTGTATTAAAGTCAATAGATTAAGAAAATCCAAAAAGTTTTATTTTTTCGCGCGCACGGGCGAGCTTACAAAGTTATATAATCGGATTGTACAAATTACCATCAATTAAACAGACAAAAAAAAAATAAAAATTCGCTCGCCCAAGAAAAAAAGTGCTGAATTGAAAGTTTTATATAAAGAAGGAAACTGCGGAAACATTTAATCTAACGAAGGTACTTTAAAGCTCATCTTACATTTGCGTTATATTCTGAATAAAAGAAAAAAAAAACTTCATCCAAGAACGTGTTGAAAAATGGAATCAAAATTTAAATTGCTCAACAAATATGAGCGTAAAATGGTGTTAAAATCTTCCACACTACATGAAAAGCTACAAACAGCAGAATTGCAATATCTGTGGGAATGGAATACATGCATGCATATGTAGGCTTTGAGTAAATGCGTATGCATATGACTCAATGCAAGGCTGTTGACATGGAGATGCAGAATAAGCAAATGCAGTTTGGTAGGACAATCGTTTCAAAATTGATATTCAAATAGCTTTAACTAAAGCCTAACAAGTATTAAACGCAATGTGAATAATAATTTCACAACTTTTTTCATCCTATTTTGTAGACAAAAATTTGTTAACAATAAGACCACATGAAAGATTTTTGTAGAAGTAACTTATTTGTTAAAGTTTTTTTTTTATTTATCTCGAAATGAATATCGAATTATTAAGGTCCATTTACAGCATAAATTAGTCCTTTTGTGTATAAATTGTGTTTGATGATAATAAATAAATAGGTTACTACAACAAAAATTTAAGAAAAAAATGTTGGATTTTCTTAATTAAACTCAAATAGTCTATCGACCTAGTATGGTCCTTTTACAGTATAAATTGAGTTTGTTGATGTTGATGACTGTCAGATTTAGAAATTTTTCTAAAAAAAGTTACATAATTTGGGTTTTGTACAAATTTTTTTATTAGAAAATATGCTAATATAACAAAAAGGTCATAAAATTTAACACAAGATTGCAAGTTTGGCTTTCGTTGCTCATGAATAAGGCGAACTGTGATCTCTTGAAAAACATCCCTTACCTTAGCAAAACACACACAAAATGTAATCGAAATAAAATAATTCTGAATTAGCATTCCTGAATGGTTGACTGACTACAGGATGACCTTTCCTGGCTCCCCTTAAACGATTCGAGCGTTGCGGCGTTCAACGAGCGCAATTCTTTCATTGAAACGTCCACTTCAAACATTCTTTTATGTAAAAGAGATTTTCCGGATCTCACGTCTGGCTACCCTTCATTTTGCTCGCGAAAATTTAACATGCTGGATTAGCTCCTTACAGATATATTGCAGTAAGGGAGAAGATTGCACTGGGAGAGAAAATTTCAGCCATTTTTAGTAATTACTAGGTAACGTATGTGTAGAGTTGTGTGTTTGATGTGGTTGCAGGTAACTAAACACACATGAATACGAAATTGTAGTAATAAATCGAGTCATTGTTCTGTAATAAATGAAGTAATGTGCGCTAACATTACCATCATGTGGGATAATGGAGCAGGTTCGTCTGGATCTATATAAGGAGAGGCCTAAGGTGCAGATATATCACTGCGTATCACTGCACTGGGATTTCCGAGAGACATTCGTAACTCATTTGAAGCAGAAACTATAGTGACTGGTTCCCAAGGCACATTCCTGCTGACCGGCCATCGCTTACTTTTTCCTGATAATGATTTATTGCGTTATATGTTTTCACCAACCCTCCATATTGACTTTATGCACTTACAGCTCTAATATCAATGTATTTTTTTTTCACTAAACCCTTATTTGAATCTACTCGAAATTTTACTTTAGTTCCCTCCTTTCACAACTTCTTTTCGCATTTCCTGTAACATTTTTCAGAGCGATTACTAAACTGTTCTGACATCGATGTTAGTGCACAACAGCCCCAATATTCCTATTTATATCTGTTAACATCTGTTTACGAATTTTGAGAGCCTTTTTATTCTCCTTTTTTTTATCTAAAAGTAGCAATATTTTGAACGATAAATAAGGGATGAAATGGCATGCAGCGGTGGCACTTTGAATTAAAAATCGATATGTTTTATTTTCGTGCCGTGAGTGTCAGATGTACCACTGGGAAGGAAAATGGTTAATTATAATTTTGAGAGTAATTGTGGGGCTATTTAAACCATAAACCGTGTAAAAGCGTTGTAATTCATAGGGAAAGCCGTGCTAGGCGGCGGGTGGGTGGCGAGAATGAATTAGCGGTGACGTGCTGTAACGCCTGTAATGCTTCTCGACATCAAACTGACAGCAATGCACACGCTATTCCCTTTTGCTTCAGATCCTTGGATGATGCGCCAAACTGCACTCTTCAAATAATTTCTCAATTAATGCGTTTGCCACGTGATCTTTGTGATGTATCAAGAGTCCTACCCTGAATTCCGAGAGTGACGTTGATAAACGAGCCTCTGGCCATCTTGGCAGCCTGGTGGTGCCTGGGCGCTCCATGAGACACAGGCGTCACTATACCTGAATTTAGCTGTAGGAATTCAGCAGCAAATAACTAGGCGAAGGGTGTTTATTTACGATCAACTCATGCGTTATTGGAATACAAAACTGCGTGCACCCACGTCTCTCCGTTTGGATAGGTTGCGATGAGAAAATGCCTATAGGGAATTTCCCTCAAATAAATTTAATTTTCTTTCATCATCCTCTCACAGGGTCTGTATCACTAATATAATTCCACAACCATTCAAAAGATAAATGTCCTTAACTATACAACTTATTATGCTAACTGTATACAACACCAGAATGTTAATTCCCAACTGTTACATAATTATCTTTCATAAATTTATTGCGCTACACAAAACTAGCTCATTTAGATAATGCACTCAAATGCTGAACGTTTTCAGCACGTTACTTTTTACACACTCATACATACAAAATCTCTCACTTCTATTTAATACCTTTGGAAAAAAATTTAAATTCTAATCTTAAATGTGCAAATTGTGCAAAATTTTGCAATAAAAAATAATAAGTTTAAAATTGCACTCAATTAAAAAAAAAATGCTAAAAACGTAAAAATTGTGGAAAGCAAACATTTTTTAAGCAAATTATGCTGAAAGAAAAAAAATAGCTAAGAAATTTTTTTTATTTCACATGAAAAATTACTAAAACACCAAAATAAATCCGGACACACTTAATATTTTAAATACTTTTAATGTAGATGCGTATTATGAAGTATTAAATCCTTTCATTTAAAATAAATCCAACAGATGGTTTAACTACAAATGTGTAATCCTTGTTGCAAATATCCTTTACATTTTGTACTTTTCATTGAGAAATATAATAAAAAAATCGCTAAAATAAGCTATTGTATTTTTAAAATAATATGAGCTCCGATAAGAAAAAATCGAAATCTGTACATAAATAACTATGACTGTTTATGTACATATTTCGTATTTTACTTGCATAATTTTCGATTAAAGAATGGTAATTTGTAATAATTTTACTCGAACACTTTGGTTAATTTTAATAAATTTCGTGATTTCCGAAAAAATTAATAAAAAATTAAAGAAAAGTAATTTATAAAAATTTTACTTAAAAAAAGCTTAAAAAAAGCTTAAAGAAAGAGTAATACTAGCCCCAGTCCGTTTCTGTTCAGCATGATCAATAATAAAATTATTAAAAACGCAAACGTCGATACTGGGTACACCACTCTCTTAGAATTCTAAAATGATATCCATACAGCCAAAAAATTAGGATGACCTACAACGCATCCTCTACAAGTCATCTCACCGATAAGGTGAAAAAACAAGCAAATTAAAAAGTTAAAATATCAGGATACCTAAAATACCTAAGAGATATAATATAGAGGAACAAATATATGAGCACACAGAGCAAAATTTGGATATTTAAAACCTGTATAATACCACTTACTAACGCTGCTCAGACAAAATCTAGCTAAGGCATCACAAACAAAAAAAATGGAACAACTGAAAAGAAGGCATTAGTTTCATGATAGAATAAAGAACGAATATACGACAAGAGAACTAAAAATGCAACACACTGTCAGTTGGACAAGAGCTTTTAGACGGACCTCGTCGACACAATAGGCTAAGAACGAATAGCAATATTGCCTAAAACACAAAAGTCAGCTACCAAACGACCGGTATGGAAACCTCTAACTTTTGGTTCGATAACTGGACAAAATGAGAAATGACGGAACCGGCAGGACTACTATAAAAAGAAAAAAAATATGTATGTTTAAAATTTAAATAAGAAGATTTGATAAATATTTTTAAGTCAACAAATCTAGAAGGCCATTTTTTTAATTATAGCACGTTGCTAAGAATTATATTTTTATTTTATTTTTAATTTGTATGAAATTGTTACGCTTTTTTTTTCATTTTATTCAATTTTCAAATAAAATGATTTAATTAATGTATTCTGAACCCCGATAGGTGGCACTAGGTGTATTAAACGATATGGAATGGGTGTGCACTTAAGTCGCGTGACTTATGCAGGAACGATTCTTGGCCACATATACTTTGAACGCAGAATTTTGCAACAACCCGTGACTAATTATTATAAATATAGGAGAGTTTCATTATATATTAATTTATTTATGCCGTATCCAGATTTTCAATATTTTCAACACGACTATGATTTGGAACAGGAAGGCAAAGTAGCCAAGCGGTAAAACGCTGGACTGGTACGCTAGAGGTTCCAGGTTCAAATCCGGCACAATTTATAACTCTATATTTAAAATTTTTCTCTGCTCTCGGGTGGTTCGAAAGTTACTTTAAAATCTGTTAGTCCCGTCTGTGACGTAACAACTTCTCTATTACTCATATTCAAGACGTAAAAATTAGGCTAAAATTTGACTCGTCTACACTCGAAAGCGAGAGCTCTCGCTCCAAAACGGGTCCATACATACATGATTTGGAATAGAAGATGTTTTGTTTCTTTCTAAATACAGCACCACGTGCAAATCAACCATTATAATGAGCACGCAACAAGCAAACAAAACTGGCTATTAACTAACAGCCAAGAATTATTCTAAATAAGTAAAGCCTAAGACTGGATACAAATTTTGTATTTTGTAGGTTTGTTCCTATGTTTCAAAATAAATAACCTTCAATGGGTAATAGAAAAAGAAGATCCGCAGGTTGTTGCATAGTTGCAGCTATGTTGTTAAAAGAAGAAAAAAAGGGAAAAACTCAAAATACGTTGGTGCAAAGATTGCTATTGGCAAAGAAGAGTTTTGAAAAGGAATTACCATTACCTTAGTGACTAACTAGATAGAGAGAAAATTAACGATTAAAAAAATTATCTAAGTATAAACGAAAATAGATTTCAAATTTATTTGAGCAAAGTTGCTTCCCTCCTTGGAAAAAGAGACACAGTCTTGAGAAAAGTAATATCACCGCAAGTGAGACTGATTACAACTCTTTGGTTCCTGGCAACTGGGAAAAGTTTTTGGAATTTGAAATTTTCAATGCGAGTATCTCCTCTGCACTTGAAGAGATATTACATGCACATCATAAGCTGAAGCTCCCAAATTCTTTGATTCGTCTACTTTCTTTAGCTTCTTGTTAAAAACGAACTAAAGATTATTTATTTACTTCACTACACTATCACGTGTAGCATCAGGCTCGAGAGGTTTCAGTTTTTTAATTAAAATTTCGTATGCTGCCGCTTTTAAAAGGGTTGGAATAAGATACGCATGCGATATCCCAAAGCTAGAGTAGCCGTTTATATTTGCTAAAACCGAATATTTTTTTAAGAAAATAGTCATCATATAGGTACAAAAACCGGACGGCCCCTAAAAAAACTGTTAACTGTTAACGTGAAAACTGATATAAACTGGGCAGTTCACACAGTTTATAAACTACCTAAAATAATTTTATAAAGTAAAATAAATCTACAAAAATAAAAACTGTTATTTTTGTTGTGTTTTATCTCCGCTTCACCAAAATACTTTCTGCTCCATACACAAATCCGTTGTTTTAAAAGTTTAAGTGTAGATATAATTTAAAATTGCGTAAATCTTTTACAAGCAGAACTAGCTTGGTATTTGAATTTTTAAAAGTCGAAAATGTTTTTTTGTAAAAATTCTCAAGCTCTAAATCAGCTCTGATCTCGTGAGATATAATAATAATAAGTTTATTCATCAAAATTACATACTACAGTACGTGTGTGATATGTCAGAGTGAAAAAAAAAGAAAAAATATAATGGAACAAAATGAGAGTTAGTGGTCGTCCAAGAACTCTTTGACATTATAGTACGCTTTGTTTACTAGAATATTTTTTAAAGAGGCTTTGAATTTGTTGGTATTCATTAGTTTCATTTCTTC
>JARJDX010089195.1:0-14740 GCA_030264735.1 Gymnusa sp. GC000175
ACTGAAATATAATAATTCTGAAACGTACATTGCCGTGTATTCGAAGCAAGCTGAGAAAGATATTGAGCGGAAGGTATTTCATCATTGTCTAACCCTTCTGCGCATGCGCATTTGAAGCGATGACCGTACAAGCTAATTCAAAAGTTTACTTTCAGTGGAGCTGAGCCGTTGCCAGTTTTGAGATAGTTTAAAGTTAAAGTTATTTAGTGGAATGAGTAGTTCAAAATTGTTGCTAATAATTTCATTGCAATCATGTTAGTACGAATTGGTTCATAATCATGTGTCAAAAAATGACATTCATTTAGTAGCAATATCAGAAACTTTTTGAACGGACTGTACGACAAGGACACAATCACCACTCGGTCGATCTTTCTCTCTCGACTCGCATTAGGCTGTTTACTCTCTTGAACACACTTCAGTATTATTATATTTCAGTGGGTTAGATTGCCTTATGGTAAAACATTAACATAACCAAAAATCTCTCAAACTGACAGAGCCAATAGACAGGACGCGATTGATAATAGAAAATTGCAACACATCGGAAGCGATGCTACGGTTTCTCCACTCTGCTGTATGGCGCACAATGGCGCAGATCCCTGGACACTAACGAAGGACTCGGAGAGCAGACTACATAGAAGCTTTCGAGTTGTGGACGTACAGACGTGTACTGAAGATTGCATAGATGGATCGAGTGATGAATGAGGGGATTCTTCGGAGACTCGGAAAGGACCCTGAAATAATGATGACAGTAAAAATCGAAAAACTAGAATATCTTGCACATATTATGAGACACAAAGAAAGGTATAGAATACTCCAACTTATTCTGGAAGGAAAAGTGCTGGGAAAAAGAGGTCCGGGGAGGAGAAGAATATCCTGGCTTAAAAATCTGCGTCAGTGACCTCAATCTAACTGTTTAGAAGATCCGTCGACAAGGTGAAGATAGCTATGATGATCGCCAATATCAACAGCGGCATGGAAAGAAGGAAGCTATTGTATGATATTTACAAAAAAAATTCAACAGTCGCTCTACAGTCTATGGATTCTATTAGTACGTCTTGCAAAATTACAGAATCGGACCTAGAGTAGTTAATATAATTTAATGCCTTATCCAAAAATGCCATTAAAATCACAACTCAAGAAGAGGATGACCACCGAAATGTTTAAAACAATTTAAATGAGATGAAAATACAGGAGGAAGGAAAACTGGAATTGCACACTTATCAACTCAAAAGCGAACGTTTGAACAGATTTGTTATCAGAGGACTGCTTTTCTTAAGTAACGTGGAGGAAACCAAGACAGCAATTGAAGAAAAAGAGCAAGCAGTAGCCAATATCAATATCCACAAGATGTCACATAAAATGATGAATAACATAGACGAGACGTCTACACCATTAAACAGTTACTGCAATGTAAATTAAGTACACCCCCTAATATATAAAATGTACCAATTACCTGTAACTTGGGCACATCAAGAATTTCGCAATGGACAGTCCAGATGCGTCAAGTGTGCCGGAAATTATCGCACTAGAGAGTACAAGGAACAGGGTTAGAGTGTCTAAACCTGCGCACTCTGTAATCAGAAAAAAATACAGCCTACTACAAATAGTGTGAAGTCTAACAAAACAAATTGAATTTCAACAACAACAAAAAAACCGCGGTAGTTTAACGTCTGCAACAACCATCCAAAAACCAGAAACCAGCGGAGATATATTTCCTTTATTAAAATTTTATTGAAATAAAAGGTTATAGCACTTCACTACTCATCCCAGTGAACGTGCCCGTAAAGGCACAGCCATCTTGATCAAAGAAAATATACAATACTTTTAGCAGGAAGAAATAAGAGAACCCTGCAATCAATCTAACATCATAACGGTTCAATATAACGGAGCTGAATTAAAAGTCAGTGCAGCTTATTGTCCACCACGTCCGAAGATCAATAAACCACAATATAATGAGTTATTTATTACACTTGGATCAAGGTTTATTTTAGGAGGAGATTTCAACAGTAAATTGCGTGAGGTGCGGCTCGAGACTTATTACTCCTGGTAAAAGGAAAGAATTTTTGAATACTGTTAATCAAATCAAAATGCAAGTTTTACTCCTCACGTAATCCAATGTTAAACCATAGATTCCTATTGTTTCAGTATATTTGGTTGCTATTCCTTTCGAAATGAAGAAGTCAAGTAGGTTAGGAGCCTTTTTTACTCCCGGTGAAGAACAAGAATTTTTGAATACTGTTAATAAATCAAAATGCGAGTTTTACTCATCACATAATCCGATGTTAAACCATAGGTTCCTACTGTTTCAGTATATTTGGTAGTCAAGTGGGTCAGGGGCCTTGCTTACATACGTGGTAAAGAAGGGTCTTCACCTGCTTGACTAATTTTGAAAGAAAAATCAACCAAGTACAATAAAATAGTAAAAATCTGTGATCTAACATCGGATCATACCTCAGTGCTACTTATACTAAGTGCTTCAGTTATCACAGAGCAATGCAAAATATATCTCACTAAGAAGGGCAGCCTATTCAGAAACTACTTAGATGACGTAATGAATCTTCAATGTGTAATCAACACAAAAGAATAATTGGAACAACATACACAAAACTTTATCGCTCTGTAGAAAGTGCATCTACTTCGGCTTCAAAAGATACACCCTAGCAAGAAATTAACTATCCTGCAGAAATCAGGGATCTGCTTATGGATAGAAAAAAAGACGTACCTGGAACCAGAAATTTCAAGGACAAATGGATTTTCAATGGGACAATCATGTAAGAGATTGATTAAAAATTATAAGCAGAGATGTACGGAGAACTATCTGGCAGAACAGGTCCTGAAGCAGACAGACCTTTCTCTATGGATGGCAATCTGCCGTTCAAAGCGTCCCCTGGTTCCTATTACCTGTGCTACTTCAGCTCCAAAAGATACACCCTAGTAAGAAATTAACTATCCTGCAGAAATATAGGAACTACTTATGGATAGAAAAAAAGACGTACCTGTAACTAGAAATTCCAAGGACTAAAGGATTTTCAATGGGACAATCAGGTAACAGATTGATTAAAAATTATAATCAAAGATGCACGGAGAATTACCTGAGCAGAACAAGTCCCGAAGCAAACAGCCTTCTCTCTATGGATGAAAATGTGCCGATACAAGCGTCCTCTACTTCCTATTACATGTGCCACCGCTCAAGAACGAATCAGTTAAGCTGTTTGGCCCGTTGACAGGACCGACAGACAGACACACATTCAGGCACATTTTACTTTGAAAATTACTGTTTTGTTCTTATTGCAATTTTTCTACCACGAACAAAAAAGTAACTATTCGCTACTTGGAGCGCAAAAAACCATTTCTGAATAATGAGAGTCGAAAACGAATATTTTTTCGAAAATTTCGATTTCAGAAAATTTTATGAGTACAATACTTTCTTTTACTTTGCAAATAAAATTAAGGTAATCAGTTTTATGGAAAAAATATAAGTAAAGGGCATGGCATACACCAATCAGCATGAATCTTCCTTATTAAAGTAGACATGATAAATGCCAAGCTCAACACATTGACGACTGAGAACAGAGCGTTTTGAAGAAACAAATTTAGAAATGAAAATGGGATGAGGCTAAGACAAAGGTTTGTCTTAAATTTACATACATTTATATTGAGGTTAGTGAAATATTAAACATTGCAAAATGTTTTGATGATTGATGACGCCTGACATATGGTATGGTAATAACAACTTATCGTCTTGAGCGTTATTAATGTACGTTTTAACGTGGGTAGCCTACTCTACTTAAAGATACTCGGTAAATTTGTTTTTTAGACTACATACATTTCAATTATTGAAATAATAAAAATTATCGTATGGAATTATGATGCAAAAGTAATTTGGAAAACCGATAAAAAAATCTGTATTTAAAACTTTAAAACAATAAGTAATTAATTCTTCTTCTGTAACTTTTAATTTATTGTGCTAATCACCGGCTGGGTTACGTTTGCCTCGAGAAATT
Source organism: Gymnusa sp. GC000175 (assembly GCA_030264735.1). Lineage (NCBI taxonomy): Eukaryota > Metazoa > Arthropoda > Insecta > Coleoptera > Staphylinidae > Gymnusa > Gymnusa sp. GC000175. Next base: position 4,005 of record JARJDX010089195.1, read on the forward strand.
TTACTTCATGAATTATTCCAACTGAATTTTTTTTTTAAAGGGAAAGTAAACGCTATAGGTCATACTGTACTATATGCAATTTACGAAGAGCTTCTAATAGATAAATATTACTACCTGTAGGGAGTTACGCTCAATTTTAGTAACATAAATTTAAATTAATTTTGTAAATTAATAAATTTAGAAAGGGAACACGAATAATTAACTTCAAAGCGAAAGGGCATGTTCAGTAAAGCGGAATCAAAGGCATCGAGGGTTCAAATCGTTAGTGAAAAAATATGATTTTTGTAGTAATATCTTTGATAGCTTAGAGAAGTGGTACTCACCAACAGACAGTTTTTAATTAGGTCAATTTTTCTTTCGATGAGACTAAAATGTGTATACACAACTTTTACAGCAGTTTAACTTCGCATGATAAATTAATATTCATGTGTGGGCAACGCATAATTTTCATTAGCAATTTTCATTTTTATCTGCAAGTTTTTTTTTCTGCAACTTCTTAAACAATCATTAACGGTATTGCTTACCAACTACAATTAATTTTTTTAAAATTAAATAAAAAAATTATATGAAGACAACTTTTTGCAAATTTAAAACCATCAGCATGATAATTATTTTTCTAAAACCTAATAATCGGAATTATTTTTTTACGAAATTGCTTAGCAACAAATAACTATGAGTTCCAAAAAAGTTAAATTTTTAGAAAGTGATTACAGTTTGACCAGTATATGTATATTGGCATGTGAAAAAATATTTTAAATAAGATTTTCTATCAAATTTTGTATTATGTCACGGGCCTTGGGCGCCAAAATGCATTTTCAGAGACTGTACAGTCTCCACTCTTACTTTCAAGTGGGAGATACTTGTGCGCACCTATAAGTTGTCAGCCAGCTAGACTTGGTCAAGCTGTACAATAAAATTTATTACTATTAATGTAATACACAATGATGAATAAAAACCTATGCCAGAATAAAAAATTATAAAAAATATTAATTGTTTTAATTTTAAATAAAGTAGGCATGAAAAAAAATACGGGTATAAATTATTTATGAAATAAAACAAAAGAAACTTATGTCACTGAATACTAAAATATCAATAAATTATTGTAAATGCTTAAAATGTTGGCCTTTATTAGCTAAACACAATCGACACAGTTTTGCTACACTGCGAGTTACTTGTCGCAATGTATTGCGATTAACGTTGTTAAATGCATCCGTAACAGCTTCACGTAGTTATTCTACACTATCATCATTAAAATTACTTCCATGCGCTTAAAAAGTCGTTAGTGAGATGAGAAAATTCGTAGTCAAGCACAAGTAACGCCTACATATCAAAAGCAAACGTGGAAGCAAGACAACTCCTAAACAACGTAAACCTGATAAGTAGGCTCAAAAGAAAGAAAAGTTGATGGTGCAGTGTTGTGTGTAGTTAAACATGTAAAACATTGGGAGGTAAACTCTAGTTTTTAGGTAATAAATAAAGATTCACTAGAGTTAAAATAATACACAATTGGTTTAAGAAAGTACGCAACTTTTTGTCGACTTCATGTAATAAAGTTTGCACAATTTGTGAAATAAGTAATATGGCCAATACGTGACATTTGTTACTCCAGACTAGATTGTTGACATTACTTTGTATAGTATCATTAATTAATGTGATGATTAAGTCGGGGACACGGTCGTTTACACAGGTCTGGAAACTCGAGGCTTAATTCCTATGTGAGAACTGAGTCCGCTAAGTGTCAACTGTCGCGTAGTACCAAAAGGGTGGCGCATGAGTCGAGGGATGTTGATAAAAAAAAATTATTGTGTTTTTAACATTTTATTATGTATGTATTATGTAACATTTGAGTAAAATATTTCACTTAAAATGTGCGGGTATTATCAATCAATCTTTGTATGGCGGGGCTTGAAAATAGAACGATATGGCGCAAAGTACTTGGATCCATGCGCCACCTGGTAGCTGAGCGAGGGACTACGAGTTTGACGACACGTAAGAGACTCATGTCAAACAATAGAGTTTCCAGACCTGTTTATACGACCGTGATCCAGAATATGTTCGAGGTAGTGGTCAGTCATATTCATTTTATTTTAGGTTAGGACCAAATGACACCGTTTCTAACCTCTTTTATATTTATTGTGTTTTAAGTAAGATAATATATAATCTTATATCATATCAACTATCTTTACCCAAAAAATCGTTTTGGTTGCTAGTTATATTTTATAATTATGGAGTATCAGATATTTTATTTATTTTAAATTAGATTTGTAGGTTATGGTGTCTTAAATTTTTCTTCAACTTTTTTTCCATTTTAAGGTTATGATTTTCAATTTTAAGGTTATAATATCTTGACGCCCCTTTAGAAAATGGATAAATTGTTCTTATCTAAAGTTACAAAATTGATATAAACACATAAGTGTTTTATTTATTTTTCGAAATGTATTTGATGTTACGATAACAGGTTCGTCAAATATTTGAGTGCGCCACGATAATATTGTAAATAAACTTGTTGAATTTGCAAAGATTAGCAAAAATAGTGCACTATTGAAAAGCCTAAAATTTTACAAATTGATATACCAGAACAAAATATGTATATACCATTTGTGATTTTGTAAATTGCAGGTATTTGGTACCAGTCAAGTTGACTGATTAAAATACCTTAAATGTAGATATTAAATAAATAAATTCTATTGCATAAATATGACTTTTAGGTTCTCCGACACTCCATTTATTACTATTTTTAATTGCTTTTATTATTTTCTTATTTATTTTTAATACATGTCTTTAGCACCAATTGAAAGCATTTTAAACAAAGAACATTTTATTATTTGAAACTTATTTTATAGCACTTAAAAAGTTTTCGAGAAAAATTAATTTTAAGTTTTGCGATCGTGTGTTGTTTTTAGTTTTTTTTTTCGCAATAACTGTCAATATTCGCTCTACACCAAAAATTCAAAAACCGATTAACCGAGAAGTTTGTACCGCTTCGTTTAAAGCAATATCACAAAAGTTCCAAATTAACTGCATACATTTTGCCAAAATTAAATTTATTTCGAAACAACTTTTTATTATTTTTCCTGCTGTTTTTTTGTCAAAGGGATCCATTTTTTCAATAGCCTTGATAATAATAAGTCTTTATTATTATTAAATCGTGATTTTTGCTGAAATATCCGTGGTTTTCGATTCCTCTTATTCAGAATAAGTGTCTTTCAAAGTGGTGTTTGCCGACCTGGAAATTCATATTTAAGCTTTTAACAAAAAATTAGAAGGTCCCAGTGACTTTTAGCTGAAATCTACCAACCGAAAGTGGTAGTTTATTGGTTAGATTTTTCGGTTTTTTGCAAATCAAAATTATTAAAAATGAATGTTCAGAATTAAATTTGTAACAAATTTTGTTATAATTTTTTTTGAAGTTTAATGTTGTTTGTTGCTAAAAAGCAACATTGTAGAGAATTTTTTCCCATTAAAGCGAAATACTGTCAGCTGACAATTAATGAAATATGATTATGTATCTGTCAAAAGTGACGGAAATTGCTAGTGGAATTATTGCCAACATACATTTCAACAAAATGAAATTGCACTGTCCATCAAATTAGCTGATAATTAATGAAAAATAGTAATGTTTCTGCCAAATATCTCAAATTTGTAAATGAAAGTCGTGTGGTGATCACAGCTACATTGTTATCGTTGTTCGATCACATTTTCGAAAAAATAGCCATTAAAGAATGCACTTGTTATTGCGTTTCAACTAAAACCATTTTTACCACTTGAAAAATATTTAAACGCAAATATTTTAATATTTAAAATTTTTACTATCGCAATTATAGTTTCGTTATAGTTGTAAAAGTTTTGTGATCGTGTGTTGTTTTTCTTTATCGTTGCAATAATTTTATAAATAACCGCACTAAAATAATTTAAAAACCAATAAAGAAAATATTTAAATCAATTTTTAAATTCAAATAATTATAAATTGCGCTTTATTCGATTACTTTTTTTTAGAATAAAATAGATTACGCATTTATTTGCTTTTGCGATTCATTAAAAATAATTTTAAGCGTAGAATATTTTATCTACAATTTAAATTTGTAGTTTTCCTTAAATATAATTTCAAAGTTTTATGATCGTGTGCTTGTTTTTATTAGTTGCCTTCTCCAAAATTAGCTTTTGAAAAATAATTCTAAAAATTGCATATTTATAATTTTGGGGCTCTTTATTTTCAATCACACCCAATTTTATTTCGAGTTTATGGAAAAAATATTTACGTCGATCTAGATTTGTAGTTTTTTCGTTTTCTTAAATAATCTACTGAAGATAAATAATTTGTGTCATCTACTGAACAAACTCGGCGCTGATTTTTTTTATAATAATTATTAATTTTAATTGCCAAATTTTATGTATTTTAATTTTGTAACCCAAAATTTTCTCTTTATTACAAAAAAAGTTTTTATTTTGTACCTAACTCTGCTATTTTTAATATATTTTTTTACATTATTAACCCAATTTGACAACATTCTTAACCTAATTTATTTCTTGTAAATTCCTAACCTACAAATTTTTTTGCCTGCATAACTGCGCGTTTTAATTTCAATTGTTTTATGAAGCGTGTAGAATGACGTGTTTTTTTTTCGTAGAAATGATTAATATTATGACCGCCAATCCGCTTTAGTTCATTGATAGTTGGCAATTATTTATAGCATGGTGCGAATATAACAATTTAATTCTACAACCATTTAAATCTACCACTTGCAGTTGAATTTTTTCGTATTCTTTAACAAGAGTTCTCAAGGTTGAACGTATGCTAAAAATAATTAAAACGTTATGTCATTGCAATGTTTCTCACCGGATAGTGAGTTGTGTTGCACTTTTTAATGTGCACATCCTTTTTTTGGCTTCGATCTTAAATTACAGTATTTTATTGGTTGAAAATTAATTTAATTAAAAACAAAATTCATTGATTTTAAAATTGTAATAGAATTATTTATAAAAAATTAGTATTGGAGTATTAAATAGCTCTCTAAAAATATTAAAAACTTCTTTTTAGTTTTGATTTTTTTAATGGGAAGTGTATTTCTTGAGATAGATCGTTTCAGGACCTTTTGTCCACCCTGTATATCACACAAACATTTTTTATTTTGGTCAATTTTTGTTTAGTGGGGAGCTAATTTTCAGTAAAATCTCTTTTTTTTAAATCTTTAGTCAAATATCAACATTTTTTTAAATGCACATGGAGACAAAAATCGATTTCCACCAAAATCTTTTTTTTTTTTAATATTGAGATTTTTTTAAATGAAATGCCAATGTTTATTAAAGTTGCCATACAAATATAAGGCAAATGTTTTAAAGCAGGAACAAAAAAAATGAAATTTTTTGAAATTTGAAATACAATTTTTCAAAACTTATACAAAAATTTACACATTTTTTGACACATAACCAAAATATTACTCTTTTGTAATTGTCAGCAAGGTAATAACATATTTTAAAATGGAAAGCCAAATTTTAACGTTTTTAAGGCAACAACCAAATATAGCTTTATGATATACCCTGTAAAGATTATTGGCTGCGCCATCATTTTTTGATTGATAAGCGATTCAAATTAATTCTTCCTGCCATAATTATGGGCGGAGCTTACGCTCTAAATAGGAGAGTGATAGTTCGGATCACATGTATTTGACAAAAATTGCATATAGCATGGACATGAACCAACCTATTTAGGGTTAGTTCGAAATTCTTCTTACTTTACATCTAAATTTCCAGTGATTTATGTAGTCCATACATCAATGTATTTGTGTATTGGCATTTCTTCAAATCGTCAACCAAAAATTGACTTTTTTTAAATTAACCCATTACATTAACATTGCTCGTGAAATTAAATAAATGTGACATATAAACAAAATTAGCGTTATCGGTAAAAACAATAAATTTAAATCATATGCAAAAAATGTATTACATAATCCTTGTAAAAAACAATTGAAAATATCACCTATGCAATTTACATATTAATAAAAAATTTATTTATAGCAACAATAACCTATATAATTGGTCTAATAAATTACCCATAAAATTTAATTCAATATAATTAATAATCAAAAGCAATTTTTAGCATAGTACGCAGATCGAATCATACTCTAAATTGTGCTAACAAGAGCAGGAGCTTCTAATAAAAAATAATAACTTTAAAAACAAATGCAATATAAAATGCAAATAAATTTATGCTTAGAATAACCTAAACTCCAAAATAAATGCAATTTAGCGATTTGTCTGGGTGTTAATTTATGGTCCATAAGGAAATAAAACAAATGCCTAAATTTAAGGAACTTGTTTTGTCCCTTAAATGATTTGAAACTTAAATTAATTTGGTTTAAAAGTCCTCTTCAGTTTTTATTTACAAATATTAAGTTATTTACTTTAAAATGCAGATAAACTTGAAAAACAGAATCAAAGTAAATGATGATGATAAAAAATATGTAACCTGTAAAGTTTTTAAGTCTAATAGAGTAGAAGAAATGGTATAGGTAAAAATTACAAAATCCTACAATTTTAAATTGTAGCTTCAGTTACATCAGTTAATTGGAAGTTGGTTGAAAGTTTGGATGTTAAATCTTAATAAATGTTTTATCATATATATGAACGAATTGAATTTTCATTCCACGATTACTTACTTTCCCCATTTGCGAAATTATTACAGGTTAAAATAATTGACAAATCATGATGACATCAACATTAATGTCAAAAGTTTTGTCAAATGCAATTATCACTAAAGGGGATTATAATTAAAATCACCTTAATTATTACATTTAGAACAAACAACAAAAGTTTGACCTTTGAAGATGACTAAGTAAAACTCACTTACTCATTAATTAACATAACAAGTTTAATATAATTTTTGTAAATACTTTTGATGCGCTTTTCCTGAAGATATTACCTTTAAATTGGGCTTCCCATTCCCGCACAGAATCCATTTCCATGGTGTTTAGATCACTGAGATCGTCATAATCATCAGAAGATGAAGCTACGGAAAAAGTGGCTAGACCTCTGGAGGCATCCCGGCCACCAAAAGCGGCGTAAGGACCACCTGAAATTTAAGCATTGTGGTAACAACTATAAACGAGGAATGACAGTGTAAACAAAATGAGTAATCATTTTTGTGCACTCACCAGGTCCATAAAATCGTTTTCCTTTGGTAACATCGTACACATTTCCATTAACAGCAACTAAAACGCGTCCGTCTTCTTGACTCCCATCGAACTTTTTGAGTTCTTCGAGTGTGAAGTCCTTCCTCAATTTAGGTAATTGGGGTTCTGGTGCTGTATACGTGGGGACACTTTCGCGGTTTTTAAATATTTTGTAAATAAGAAATCCGATTAGAAATACCAGGCACAAATGTAGGGGACTAGATACAATTTCCAAGACGGTGTTTGTCAGGAAGTTACCCGTACTCTTGTCGGCATCGGCCATTTTGTTCACGCTCTGTCTTCTCGACTGTGCACGAACAGTGGCGGTCCCGTGTTTTACAAACGACGACGCATTTACACCAGCGCGCGCACCTTCTCCCACCATCCAGCGCAGTGTTGCCACATTCTCAAGTCAATTGACTAATTGGATAAAATTAAAATCACATTAACTATGCTTATTGTTCTTTTCGGGGTTTTAAATTACGTTATAATGCATAACAATATTATAAAATGTTATTTTTTCAAACCAACCCTAAAAATTAATAAGAACATTTATTATTGAATAATCAGTGGCGTGCACTTTTCTGCTTTAAATATAATTATAACCAAAATAAATAAACTAATTTTAAATTCAATACTAACACTAAAAATATATTTTATAATTATTCAAAAATAACAAATGATATGTTATGATTAAATACAATCGTCGTCTCACGATTTGTCAGTAAACAAAAAGAAATTGTCATATAATCAATTCCGCCATTTTTTGCTTCACCACGTAATCTTTATCCAAAAACCATAAAATCTCCTATTAAACGCTTCCTGATTTATTTGTAAATAAGTTCCAACTCATTTTAGTCTCTCCCCGGCGCCCCAGCCTGTCCTACTCCTTACCTACACGCTATGTGTCCTGGGAAACGATGAACTGGGCAACTGAGTAACGTCTATGTAAGTAACTAACTCTTATGGCACCCGTGTCGATTGCAAATAGAAAAGGGTCCATTCTCAGCATCTATGCACCAGGTGAGGTGCGGCTGAAAGTGGACGTCCGTGTCGGAGGGGCCGTTACCTATATAAATATGTTTATAGGTGAATGCGGGATCCTTAAAGCCTACTAAATTTAATATAATCACCAGCTATTTTAATGCCAAAATAGAAAAAACACCAAGACCAAAATGAGGAAAACTTGTGGCCATTTGGTTTGGAAAAAAAGAGACGACAGAGGAACTATGCTAATAAACTATACAAGTGAAAATGATCCATAAATAATGAATACCTTCAACTAAAAACTAAGCTAAGCAATAGGAACTTCCCTACACCTAAAGGATAAACAAAACCGCACTCTTACATCTGAGCAGGGGCAATTTGTTCGCTGAAAAGAGTTGTTCTCTAGACATGACACTGATGTGATCAGATGCCACAGGTATCTAAAAAGCCGAGCAGAAGCAACTCCTCTAGCAATTGACTAACACAAGAAAGCCATTGCGTGACTTAAAAGTCACAGGGCTACTGGTCCTAGCAACTTCGTGCTCAAACTATTTAAGTTATCCGTTTCTGCCCAGGCTCTAGCCATCTTACCCGTAATCCGAGACGCATAAACAAATTGCAAAATTCCATATATTTGGAAAGAAGAAATCACTTTCACCATCCCGAAAAAGACTTAAGCCATTGTAAGAACTGAAAAGGAATCTAGCTTCTGAACACCATCAAGAAAATAATCGCTTCCATCTTCCTGAGTTGAATCCCGTCTTCGTAATGAACAAGCTGCCGTCAGCTCAAATAAAATATATCAACACATTTACAATTATGATTGAACAATCGGTTGCATGGAATTCTCCTCTTTATCTCCTTGAAAATATAAACGCGTATATATATATGGCAATGAGAATCACCATATGTAATGACTTGAGAAACATCGGTATACCAAACCCGATTATAAATCTTTTACGGGCTAGAGGGATACGACAAGAGTGCACCTTGTCTCTGTAACTCTTCATAGTCGCACTTTGAGATTTATGAAGAGAACTAACTTGGAAGCAGCCAATGGAACACAATAAACCTTACTCTAAAAATGACATGCCCTTGATTAAATCTTCAATATCGTGTATCAGCGGTATCCAGCAAAAACTGAACTAATTCCGCTCCTCCGAAAGGATGTACAAGTAGAAGATGTCTTAAAATTTAAATACCAACACTCTGTGGTAGCTGAGGAACCGATGAAGATACCGCAACATTCATAGACAAGCCGCGACAAGCTTTCTTCACATTAGGTAATATCTGGCACCCAAATCTTCATACGGCTGAAAATTTTTATATTCAACCCCAATGCCAAAGCGGTACTTCTTTACAGGTGTAAGTCCTGAAAGTAACCAACAGAAATTTAGGTTAGGTTAGGTTAGTTTTTTTAGTTGTCCCGATTTGGCATTTTAAAAATCTGGTCACCTTAAGGTATACGTATGGGTCACTCCTTCCGAAAGCCGACAACAAGAATAGCCCTAGAGGGAAACCATCGAGGAAGAATATTTCCAAACCGGAAGAAGCTCGAACGAAATGAAGAGGTCAAAATCGCCTGGGGGTTGGCGGATTCTTTTTGACATTGCTCTGTCTTATAGGGGGCGTCAGAAATGTTAATTTACATGAGTTTGGAAGAGCTCACGAACTTTTTCATTTAGCATTATGTCACTGTGCATTTTTGCGAAAAGCATTCGAATTCGCCTTATATTCGCGATTTGTCAACAACGCAAGCAATAAATCAAGCTACGCATTTTTGCTAAAAATATTTGAATTCAATCTTTGTCGCTTTGCAATTTGTCAGTAAAGCAATTTCCATTTATAGGCGTGTTATATTAATAAAACAATTTTAAATCGATACATAATTTTGCTTAAAAACAAAGAAAGGCTGCATTTGTCACTTAAGAGATCTGCCAGCAACCAGCAACACAATCAAACACAATGAACACAATTGCCAACTCGAGCCAAGTTGTTTTCATAATTAGTAACTAACATTTTTGGGATTACAGGTAAAACAGTTGCCGCTTTAAACTTATACCGCCGCCGTTAGGTGTCGCTACCATACACATCTAAAAAAAGTTTTGTTGATTGCCAACTCTTGTTGAAACTTTCTCTAGAGAGAGATGGCACTAATACAATGCATTCTCCATTATTACTTTGTTGACATGTGTGCAGGTCCGTGATTTAAAACGAACGAAGAAAAAGAAATCGGCGGATGCCCAACGTGAGACGCGTCGTGTTCCCGTGTAAACATCCCGAATCGCGGTGACGCATTTGCATGACTCGTATTTAGTTGCAATTGTTTTAAGTGTTTTGTTATTATGGGGAAGGCCGAGCAACTGGGTCCAAGCCCCCCGCAAACCGAAGCCAGCAAACTTCTCGAAGCTGCGCTCATGCAAATGGATGGCATAATTTCTGGTAATTTTCAAAATTATCTTAATTGAACCTATTATTCTCTGCGCCTGCTTGATTGAATTATTTAACAAGTTTTAACAGCGAGAGCGCAAATGTTTTTATGGTTTTGACGTTTCGTATTATGTTTCAAAGTTCGGCGCG
>JARJDX010089203.1:0-11752 GCA_030264735.1 Gymnusa sp. GC000175
AACATCACATTTGGCCACTGAAAAAGAAAAAAATGCGGTCGCTACCTTAAAAACCAGTTTCTTTAATCTTTCCTTGACTTGATTTGCGATTAACTTTCTTCTTTTTCCATGGCAAAATGTGATTTCTCTAGTACACACTTTACAATTTGCGTTACATTAAATGCTATTTTACTTAAAAATTTTGATATAAAGGTGCAGACTTTTGATACATATTTGAATTCAGAATAACGAGACCTATCCAAATAAAAATAAAAAAATAGGGGTTGCCATTTAAAATTAAAGAAATGACTATCGCTACGCGCAAATGGTTAATGTTACAAAAAATTGCTTATCGTGGAAATGTATAAGAGTAAGTACCATTTAATTTCAATTTTTGAACTTTAAAATTGGTTAAAAATAACTAATTTATGGCGTTGGCCGGGTTTTGGTATCCACCCTGTATATCAAGTTTTAATCTTTAATGGAACATTATATAGTCTATATTATCGGCCCCACATTGGGAGCCACTTATATTATTATTTACGCCTATTCAAATCTTAGGGGTACAGATTTAGGTACCGAAATACTTTTAACAGACGCCGCTTATCAGGGTGATTAAAAAACTACACTGTCTCTCTTTACCTTATTTTTCATTTTAATTAAATTAAATTATATTATACTTCCTTTTTTGGTTACCATGTTACCAAAACAAAGCCTTTTAAATCGCGTTCTACTACGCTACAGTTCGTAATAAACGAGGTCGACTGTAGAATTTACTAGATACATACCTCGTGAGTTAATTCACTAAGAGGCATTGTAAAGATAATTAATTGTGCAAATAAACTTGACGCGTACACCATACATTTTATTTTTGTTCCCAAAATTGCTGGTCTGGAAGTTAAATATTGAATATAACAACACATTTTTTTTTTAAACTTACGTTTCAGTGATTATATACATTTCCATACATCCTGATATAATTGTTAATACGTAGAGAATAAATAGTGACGGCATGAAAATGATTTCAACATCCTTGACAAATCTAAAATATATAAATATAAATTCCTTATAGTTTTTGTGCTAAATACAGGGTGTCCCAGAATTAGCTATTTATTTTTATGAAAGCGGATGGATCTATTAAAATCCTACACACGTGTTTGTTTTTTCAATTTTATGTTCTCCGTATAAGGTGACACTTAAAACTTCCTTCTTTTTCTTCTTCTTCTTCTTAATGTTTTTTGTTGGTTAACGTCCATGTGGGTACTTAATCACAATTAATTTTTTACTAATTAAACAGAAGTATAAGTTTTTTGGTCATTATCTTGTATCATTTAAATTGTTATTTTCTTTGTAAAGGTATGTATCTTATAATTGTTTTGCTAATTTAAATTTTGTAATTATTAGTTTAATTGTTTTTGGATCATTAGATATTCTTTATTTATCAACATTTAATCATTAATTATTTCATTGAGTGGCTGGCTTGCTTAATCAATTATTTTTGTACATTTTTTATGTCGCCTCCGCTATGAAGGGCATTTATGAAGCAACTCCTGTCACACTAGCTCAACAACGATTCATTTAAGGATTAAGGTACTTCCCGATCGCCACCTTGACTAAAGGTCTTAAAGTCATTTACGTGTCCAGGAGTCCAACAGATCGCTAGCATAACCAGGAGAGGAACCCAGACATTATTGTAACAGGCAACCACTCTTCATCATCTTACCTCGGACATGTTGCTGCACATGTAAAATCTATCCATGTTTTGATTTTCTTCTTAATTCAATTTATTCTTTAATTTATATGCAATTTACCATCCTTTTTTGTTGATTGCTTTTATTTAGGACAAGGAACACCCTTAAACCTAGTATATATTTCTTTTGTAATTTTCTTTTTCGACAAATCCTAAATTTGCTAATGCCCAAAGATTTTCAACATCATAAACTTATCTTAACGAATCACACCCACCAAATTAATTTTAGGTCGGCTGATTTTAACCAATTTCCTTACAACAAAAAGTTGTTATACGGTATACGGTAACAAATTTTACAGAATATCATTAATTTTATCCTACATTGCCATCAAATTCTTTTTTTTTAATTTAGTAAACGAAAGTCCCTTGCATTTATAAAACTCAAATGAAATGTATCCAGGGTCTTTCATTGCCCCTTTAAGATAACAACGTAAACAGTACCTATTGCGAATAATAATTTAAAAAAAAAATCATTCCATTATACCTAAATAGATGGCTAATTTTTGGGACACCATGTACAAACACGTAAAATAAATTTTAATGTTAATACCGCATAAGAAATTTATGATATTTAATACATTTTGAAAAATCTTCTAACCATCCATTTTGTTTAATATTGCGAATTTTTAAACTTAAAATTCGAAATTGAGCCAAAGCATCAGTAACCATAGAAACAAATAATCCATTTGTGCCCATTATTAAAGAACTTAATACAAATGAGTAATACCCTTCCAAACTTATAACATATTTATAAGTGACATTTGTCACCCAAACACGTGCTGGTAATTCATTATTGGCATAATTTAACGATATCCAAAAAAACAGATGATTAAGACATATGCATGTAAAGAAAAATTTATTACTCCAAAAAGCTACTCTGTAAATAAAATAAATTTCTTCGCTGCAACTCTTAGCTGTATCGTCATCCATGCTCCAGAATTGTTCCCTCCGTTTAATCAAGTCATTAATCTTATTTTTATGGTAAATAAGTGGTGATAACTTGAGAAGGCCCTGAAAAGTTTGTTAAAAGGCTTAATTTACTAAAGGTTTAAAAAATCATACCAGAGTCATAAGTCCACAAGAAGCTAAAGCTTGCGCAAAGATTACAATATCTTCTCCTGATTTAAATAATAATTCAACTGCTAAACAGTATATTAAAATTGAAATTGCAGTAATAATGAAAGCATTAATATATTGGTAAATTTTTCTGCTTTTTATAGGGTGCTGAAATGTTAAGGAAAGAAAATCTAAACTAAATTTTAATAAAGCATCGGAAATTTCTTTATTTAACATAATGACAACTAAATATTGTTGCTTTAAACCAGGGGCGACCGCGATCGACTGGCCGACCGCGTAACCATTCCTAGTCACCCGTCTGTCTAATATATACACACACCTGGTGCCTGTCCCACACAGCGTGCGACAGATACAACGCGCTACAATCTCGAATCGAAGTTAGCAGATTATCGACAGTCTCTCTCTAAAATAGAGGATATAATATTATTCATGTCATTCCCATTCAATGATGAAATAAACATAGAAGAAATATCAATAAAATTAAAAGAATTTTTGGATGTTGACCAAATACTAATTCAGAATGAAGTCCAACGCGATATATTCTTGAAATCAAAAGCTTTGTCTGAAAATAGTTATTGATATTTACTTTGTGAAGAAAAATATCCATGTTTATGGATATGTGCACCATAATTAACAACCTTTTTCGGTTCTACTTACCTCTGCGAAACAACATTTTCACCATGAATGCAATCAAAACAAAACATCGCTCCCGTTTGACCATTTGACAGCATGTTCACGAATAGCTATAAGTAATATAAACCACAATATAAAAAATGGTGATGTGGTCACCTCACGACTTTCATTTACTAATTTAAGATATTTTTTGGGTTAACTATCATATTTAAAGATGTATGTTGGCAATAAAAATTCAATTATTGACGTCTATCACTTTTGACGGGTAGTTAACCCTATTTCATTCATTGTCTGATGATCAAATGACATTACGTCTCTGTAACTTGATATAAATATGAATAATTACACTGGCAATGTTGCATAGCAACAGAAAACAATGAGTTCTTAAAATGTTAAAATTTGTGTAAAATTTATTTTTACACACTTTTGTACTCTTATGTTTTTTTCATAAACTCAATAGCTTTTGAAATATTGGCAAAAAACCTAAAAACCTCACCAATAAACTTAGACACTTCCTATTTTTGGATTTTAGCCAAAAGTAACTGGGACCTCCCAATTTTTGTTAAAAGCTTAAATATGAATTTTCAGGACGATCAGTTTATCCGTCTGTGTTGTAGAGAGGACACAGACAGACAGACAGACACACAGACAGACACACAGACAGACACACAGACACACAGACAGACACTACTTCGAAATCAACTTTTTTTGAATGAGGGAGGTCGAAAACGGATATTTTCGCAAAAATCTCGATTTTAAAATTTGTCGCGATTACAATACTTTAATTTACTTTGTAAATAAAAGTAAAAAGTGTACAACTTTTATTTATACCTTAATTGGAAAGACAAAAAATTCAAGTAAATATTTGGATTTGGGACGAAACAAATTAGAACCTAGTAATATTTCTATATAAAATTAATATACAAATAATGCTTTAAATAAGAGGAATAGATATATGTTCCGATAGAAATTGTTCAGTATTTGGTTTCAAATTATAGAGCTGTAGTCCACACCCAGTAACTGAAATCTTATCTCCTTTTTTCGTAAAAAAATGGCAAATACAGGACGAAGAAGCAGCAGTCCGTAATGCAATAATGCAGAATATAGAACAGGGACATTTTTCTAAAGCCAGAACTGCTAATACCCTTTTTTGAACCACACTTTACCTTCTTTGTGGGTGCCTATTTCTATTAGTTCTTCTTGTAATATGACATCCGATTTTTCAATGTCCCTGTTTGGATTAATAATCCTTGTTGTATTTTCATGGTAAAAACATCCTCAAACCGCGATTAAAGCCTGTGTGAAAGACATTTAATTATTAAACATAAACAAAAACGTCATTATCCTGGACGTTTGTCAATGACAAGTATATTGGGAAAATTCAAGCACCTTGCAACTTGCATGTTGACCTCGTTTAACTTTAAACAAATCTGTTAAATAAGCAATGTTTGGTTTAAATTTAGTTACATACATACAAAGTTAGTTCTTATCAAATAGTATCTTTAGCATGTAAAAACTTTAAAATTGCTGTAAAAAGTGAAATAGATCTTGTATAATATAAGCGTTTGAGAGCCAGCGCCCATCAGTGTGAAGAAGTAATTCTTCTGATTTTCAACACATATCTTTGCAAATCTCCTAGAATTCAATGCGTTTCTAAGAGTATATTTTACTTCGTTCGTGACGAATTAGGGTAATTGTGGCAATGTGGTACTTAAATTTTTAGGTACTATTGTCGATGAATGACGCCGTCAATTGCAAACCCTCAGGGTTCATGTACAATCTATCTGTGTTACGAGTAATAAAACATTTACGAAGCATCCAAATGTTGATGATAACCTGCTCACATGGGGATCGCTCACCTGAACCACAATTTACATCTCGAGCACTCTTATTTTGTACGCTGACATGGACTCATTGCAAGTCAATGGACCACTTTGGAAATCTATGCTCTACGCTTTACATCATAGACCTATGAATGCTCTTTTTAGTAGCGAGAGAAGCGTTGATAGCAATCAAGCAAATTATACGATTTAAACCAACATTTAATTACATGTCCACATGGTATTTGAAATCAAAAATGTAAAATAAAAAAAAAAACTTTATATTTTAAAACAATTTGTATATATCTGTGGCAAGGTAAAAGTTACTTAAAGAATCTATTTGAAATTAATTAGTGGCTGTGTGGACGACGTTAAATATTAGGGTTTGATGGTAACTTACAATGAATGCTCTTGGAAAAATACGTAAATGGGGATATAAAAAGAAGAAAACAAGCACATGAAAACATTACAACTAAATGCAAACCAACAAGACCGCAATACAAGTTCCTTTAACAATCTGGGAGTTAAAACAGCCAGTTATGGCAATATTATAAGCAAGAGCCCAAACCACGAAATATGCTACATATAAAAGCTTAAGAAACGCTATATGTTGAAAAAAATTGCTTACTATAGAGAGACATATTTAAATATGTAAAGGATACGTATAAAATGCATTGACATCAACAAACGAAGACGTGCGCAAACCTGGTTTAGGTCAAGAAGATCGCGCACAAAAGATCTCGCCTCATAAGAACACACTTAAATACGCGCCTCAAAAGATCGCGTGGCAAATAAGATCGCAGCACATAAGGTCGCACTAAAATATTATTATTATCGCCAGCCTTTGGTTCGCCTATCATTTTATTTGGCTTAGTAACTTAATATAGAAATTTGATAATACTTCTTTTATTTATAATTAATTATATTTTTGAAATTATTTTTTTTTATTAATAAAAGTTATGATTTTGCAAATTGCAATTTAACGGGCTTACAGTAGTGCAGTTCTGCTTGCACTATATCTTCGGTTTTACATAGTGTTTCCCTTTATCTTAGTAAACTCCTACCTTATAATAGAGACATAAATAATAAAATGCCACTAAATTATAAGTTGTTTTAATCTGATTAATTACATTATTATATCACAATATTTGCAACGTATTTATTATTACAGTAATAAAATATGTTTATAACAAATATATTTTTATATTTAATATATACACAATGGTTTTTAAGAGTGGATAAAATTAAATAGATAATAGTTAAAGTAATATTAATTTAAATAACAATTTTCAAATTTCTTTTTGTGAAGACTATGGTAGTCAAATTCAAGGCTGGCAATAATAATTTTGTTTTCACGCTATCTTATGTGCGGCGCTCTTATTTGCCTCATGATCTTATTAGACGCGATCTTATGTGCGCGACCTTATTGATGAATACCCGCAAACCTCAGTTGAAAATAATTCTTAAGTTGAGGTGGGAACACCGGGTTTCATGTCAAACGCGTAAACACATAAGAAATAATTTAATAAGGAAGACCTGTATTAACAATATTTACTTCAATATTTTAAAAGTAGCGTTATTAAAACACTTTTACTTTCCCGGAAAGGGGAAATATATTAATAGTGCAATTTTTTTGAGAGGTCGATGTCTTGAGATCCCCTGAATAAGAATTGACTCTTTTGCACTCTTTTATACATGATGTCTATCTGATGTACCATTGTATCCTCCCAACTTGCTAAACCAATATTGAAGGCGACACAAATCTAAATATTTAAGATTTGTTTAAAAGCATCTAAAACTCTATAGTTTTCGAAAAAAGTTGTGAGCCAGAAAAAGACGTTTACACGTACCATTTTTAAGTTATTATTAATACTATATTAAAAATTATGTATTAAAATATATTTTAGCAACGTTGCCTAATTTAATTATCAACTCAAACACCAATTTATGTTGCTATTAATGTCCTTACAACTTGAAATAATCCAATTTAAAGTTTGTTTTAAATATTAAATAATACACAATTTTGCATTTATATTACTTAAATAAAAGTTAATTAACGCAAGGAAAGATAATTAATTTGGAAGCCAAGAAGAAGAGATGTCCTGCTGCTCGTTTAGGTAATAAAGTTAATTGAACGCTCCTTAAATTACTATACAATCAATGTGAGGACCATCAATCCTCTCCTGATCGTGTCTCAAATAAACAACGCACTTCACAATTTATCTCCAAATAAAGAGAAGAAATTAACCATCATTTAACATCAAAATCTAATTTTAAACTTTGATTTCAGGAAATTAATTTTAATTTTCTACATTTTTTACTTGATATTAGAATATAACATTTTACAAATTTGTTCTTTTTTTAACATCAAGTTTTTAATTAATCGGCCATTGTATTATATATTTTTAAATTTATTTACGCTAGCTTAAAACGCTCTATATGTACTGAGCTTGCGAGCTTCGAGTACCACAAATTATTAATCTAAAAATAACTGAATCATCGAAATTTCATTATTATTCTTTTACGATATTATGATTTAATATCATAAAACTAGTCTACACCCGTGAGTACTACTATAGGAGTAAAAAGTTCTAACCCCTCAGTTTGATGGCCCATATCTCAAAAACAAGGCAGGGCAATTTTACGGTTTATTAATAAGCCATTCATTTTTTTTAGACAACGGCGTTTTGAAAATTTTATAAATAATTTCGAAAAGAACAGTATATTTTCGCAATAGTTACTTTTAAAATATCAGAATTCAATTATTTCTCAACCAAATTAAATAAAATTTAAAAATTACATAACTCAAACCTATCCGTAAAGACTGGCCGTATTAAATTTTGGAAAGTTAAATTAACTTTTCTGATTAATTGATAAACGATAAGTCATTACAATTTGCGAAATGTGCTGGGGATAAAAAAATCCCTATGGATTTGGAAAAATAATATTGAAAGATAATTATTATAATGTCCTAAATTATGTTTCTTATTATTTTATTAAAAATTAAATGTATTGCTATTTTTAAATAAAGATGAATGTAGTAAGTCTGAATATAGGCCTAGCCATGCCAAGTACCGAGCGGAAAGTCCATTATCATTTACGTTGCACTTCTTTATGTATCATTTACCCCGCATAGTACTGATAGCTTTAATGCATCACGTCCTAACCCGCCAAAAAATCTGCTTCCATCTCCCTTTTTCTAAATATATAAATTTATACAGCCAAGTAAATATGTGTAGCATAGGAAAGAAAAACTTAGCGACGACATAAGATGAAGCTATTTGACTAAAAACCAAAAGTATTCTAATGTTTTGGGTAAGAGGAAATGGGCACAAATAGAATTAGTACAAGATGAATACATGAGATGGACATTGGGTGTAGATACCAGGATACGTTTTAAGGAAGGAATTAAAGAAAGAAAACTTAAGGGTGAAAGGAAGAGCTGGGGCACTTACATTTTGAGAAAAAATAAGAGTGGAAGGAAAGACCGTATTATTAAAGAAGTGCTGGGAAGAAAAAAAGATAAAAACATAACAAGGAAAAATGGTATACCGGATCCAAGTGAAGCAGAGAGAAGAATTGGTGCAGGTAAAATAATAAGAACAGAATTAAAGCAGAGGGATAAAGAAGTGCAAAAGCAAGAATGAATAGAAAGTATAGAAAAATTAAGAAGTGCAAAAAAATAAATAAAAAGAGATAAGAGTAATGAGAATTCCGAGGTATATGACGGGTAAAAGAGAAACAACTGGAGCAAAAGTTACGAGAAAACGACTAAGGTGTGGAATCGAAGAGGGAGGAAATATTATGGGGTCCATGCAGACTGTGTAAAGAAGAAGTGGAAACCATAGAACATATGGCAAAGAGCTGCATAGATATGAAAGTATGGAAAGGAGAAATTAACGAAATACTAAAGGGTAATGGGAAGGGAGGAAAATGTGCATAAACACTAGTGGAGAGAAGGAAGAAGAACGAAGAACAAGAAAATAACTAAATAAATAAACAGCTTAAAGTAAATGTAATATAAAATATTAAGGTAAATGTAATGTATCGTCTACATTGTGTAATTGTTATATTTAATTACAGTTGCACATTATACTTCTTAGTAAATAATTTATTAATCCATGCATTAGTAAAATAGGCACTAAAAACAAGTTTTTTCCTTCAATAAGTTAACGCCTAATTGAAACATTATTAAATAACCTTAGCTTATATTGAAATAAATTGTATTTACAGTGCAGCTTGAAAAATAAATAAAGTTACTTGAGTAGTTTTTAAGATATGGGCCTAGAAAGTCGGGGATCGGAACTTTTTACTCAGATAGTAAGTGCCCAACCAACACACTTATTATCAAGTGAGTTTGATCCAGAAAAATTGTAGGTTTACTTTATCGTTTAAAAATAAGTGTATAATTTTTTTTATTTCACTCGACCAGCAACCGAGGTCTTTGTGCCACAGGATTTCTTTACATCTAAAAACAAAACAATAAATTTATTTGGGTACTCTTATATAATGTTAATTATTTGGTGAAATTTTAGAGGGTTTTGTAGGAGTAGGAGAAAGGGATATTTGTATTTGTATTTTAATATTTATATTTCTAGCGGTTGTGAGTTGTTTTAGGATTGTTAGGGTAATAGAATTTTTCGAAAACCGTGTATTTGGGACTTATATTCTATTTTGGTTAGGGCAAATTTGAATAACAGTTGGTTGAAAATGTTATATAAGGGGTCTATAAAATGTCTTATTTTGGTAATTCTGCGCACACTGCTTTTTTTGCTCCTTCGTACTGCCTTATTGTGGTTGGCTTTGCATTTGCTAGTAGTATATTCTACTATCAGACGGCAAATCAATTTGGTAATTTTTGTTTAAATCGTTCCTCTTTTTTGTCAAGGGTAAGGTTTTGAAAAAAATTTACTCTCAGGAGAGCTTTTGTTTTCATAGTTTTTAGAAAAGTTTGAAGCTCGGCTTGGGATCTGGGATTATGCCAAGGTATTCAAGTTATTTAAACTGGGGAGACGGGGAGAAAATATGGTGTTTCAGCTGGATTGCAAAAAAGATGTTTGAAATTTTATAAGGGTCATGAACTGCATTTTATTGGGACTTCGGGATATTCGTCACTTTAAGAACCATATCAGGGTGTGATTATAGTAGCTTTGGAGCTTATCCATTGCTGTTCTTAGTCTTTATCATGTGTAATTAATTCAAATTAAAAGATGTATGAAAGAGAATTGAACATATTGGGATTATTTTTTACACAAATGTGCCACATAGATTTTTATTTTCTTCTATGAAATAATTTATTACATGTTTTTCTTAAGTTGACATTTAAATATAATAGTTTAATTGACTTGTCCATGATGAATATAAATATTTGACTCTTCTATTGGTACAGTTCTAAATAGATTATTTGGTTTTGTCATATCCATCATTAGAATATATTTTCTGTTCCCTGAGAACGCAGCTGTTGTATCGATATTATAATTTTCCATAACGTTTTGTATTAACTTTTTCAGTGGTTCCTCTCGGTTGGTTTATTTTGGGTTGTTAATTTTGGTTATGTATTTATTTATAATTAAGTCATGGATCGTTATTTGGGAGACTTTTCTGCTTCCTTTCATATTATTTTTAAAATTTTCACTATTGTTTTTTATTTAGGATTTTAATATGTGTGTTTGGGTGTTTCTTGCATTTTACTGGCCAAGCTTGGTAAGTTTTTTTTTTGAATGCTTTACATTTCACTGGATTGTGTTGTTTGGTAGTGGTAATTGCACTTTGCACATACACTTAGGTGATTATAGTCTAGGTATTATAAGTAAATTGGTTACATTTTGCGTATAGTATAAGATTGGGATTGGGTGGTTTTTTACTGCTTCCATCGTTTAGATCTTTTAGAAGAATTTTAGATTCTTTACACTGCTTGTTATATTTCTTATATAAGATGTGAACAAATTTGTGTTACGAGACATAATTGTTTGACAGCATCTGACACTTAGATTGATTTTTACCTTATCATATAGATAAAGTATTGTAATCGTGCAAAAAAAAGTTGAGATTTTAGTGGCAATGCACCTTTTATGGTACCCTGAACAAGAATTGACCAAAATTAAAAAATGTGGGCAAGGTTTCTCAAAAACTATTAAAGATATCACCACAAAAATTCATATTTAGGCTTTTACCAACAATTGGAAGAGCCCAGTTAATTTTGGCTAAAATCCACCAACCGGAAGTGGTAGTTTATTGATGAGGTTTTTCGTTTTTTTGGAAATATTTGAAAATATTGTATAAAATTAAATTTAAAATAAAATTTGTTGTTATTTGTTAAAAAATCTACCTTTAAAAATTTTTTTTTTATGATAAAGTCAAGTGGTGATAACATCAGATTTTACTTTCATTTACAAAGTAAATTAAAGTATAGTAATCGCGACAATTTTCAAAATCGAGATTTTTGCGGAAATATCCGTTTTCGACCTCCCTCATTCAAAAAAAGTTGATTTCG
>JARJDX010089215.1:0-13628 GCA_030264735.1 Gymnusa sp. GC000175
TCAATAATTGAATTATTATTGCCAACATACATTTTAACATCTTTAAATATGATAGTTAACCCAAAAAACATCTCAAATTATTAAATGAAAGTCGTGTGGTGACCACACCTTCATTTTTCCTTTTAATTATCTACTATTAACATTAAAAGTTAAGGTTTGATTTAAATCCGATTTAAATCAAAAAAATCGATTTTTTTGATATTTTTTTTAAAAATCATGATTTTTATTAACCCTATTTTTAACTAATATCGCTATATTTGTATGGGTTTTATCCTGTTGACTTAATTCTAGGTTCTTCTGCAGTGTAAATGATGTGAATATCAGAGCTTGACTCGAATGACAAATTCACTAGACTTATTTATGCGTAATTCTAAAATTTTTCTTTTCATTAAATAACTGTTTCGGTTTTTTTTATATATTTGTGTTTAACCCTGTATTACATGACGTCTTTATCGAAACAAAAAACTTTAACCGTAAAACACTTTGGTAAATATTACTATAAATCTTTTTAATCGTCAAATATCGTTGCCAAATAAGATAAAATTCAAAAACGTAAAAAAGCAATTCTTGATTGGTAGCGACCATGTGGCAACTGTTCTAAATATATGTCCTACTTTGTTGTAGGGTGTTGAAAACGAAAATCGTGCGCAGAGTTAAATAGATGAACGATTTGTGCGCGAATTGGCATAAAAATTTGTAATTAAGTTGAATCATGCTGCATATATCAACAAATACTTTCCACGAAACGGTGAAAATAGCAACGAATCCTTGTTTTGTATACTTCTTAGATACAATGGGATTTAACTTCGTTACATGTACTATGTATAGAGGCGGCGCGCTGAATATACTTTTAAAATAAACTATAGAGCACGTTTGCAGAGTTTATAAACAAATAGGAAAAACATGATAACTTGATGCAGATGTTCCCTAGGTCTATTTTAGCCGCTGAAATATAACATTTTACTAGAACTAGAGAAAAGTAACTTAAGAAAAAGGGGATTACTGCGCTTGCTTGCTTATTAGTAAATCAGACCTCTTTTTATTTTATATGCCACCCACTCGACGGCATAATTTTTAATAAACCCACGTTATTAATACCGCTTACATACTTGCCATTTAAAATATATGGTTCAAGAGCCGCAACGTTTGAGACATTTTAATTTTATTATATCAATATTATAGTTCATAAATTATTACTTGGAAATATGTATTTAAGCTTTAATTAAATAAAAACTTGGCAAGGATTATGTTTTTTGTACATATTTAATTATTGATTGTTTTCTTTCACATTAATTCTACATAAAATATCCAGCAATTCCAACATTATGTCATTGTACACAGAGCTGCCCCAAATTTTATTACCAAGATTAATAGGTATATTAATATTTAATCAAAACATTGAAGTTGACTTAAATTTTAAACCGACTACGCCTACATGGTGACTAGGATAAGGAGTAAATGGACGGTAAAGATTCAGTTAAGTTAAACGTAAAGAAATATTCCTTACAAATAAAAATATAAAGACCCATATTTATATCCTTTATTTCAGAGTTTATCTATAAATTTTTTGTTGTAAAAATTAAAGTGATTATATCGATTTACAATTAACATAATTTTGTGTAAGAATCTCGAAAATTTGTCGACGAGCCTATAAGTCAAGATTCTAAATCTTCTATATAAAGTGTCCTGAAAGTGTCGAATTCTTTTTTTTTTACTTACGAAATTAAAAAAAGGAGAGTAATCGCAAAAATTTATGAAATCCAGATTTTTTCGGAAATATCCGTTTTCGACTCACCTCAGTCAATAAAAGTTGTTTTTGAAGTTGTGTCTGTCTGTGTGTGTCTTTCTCTCCTACAGCCCAAACGTCTAAACTGATCGGCCTATAAATTCATATTTAGGCCTTTAACAAAAATTGAGAGGTCCCAGTGGCAGTGGCAGTGGCAGTTTATAGTTTAGGTTTTTCGTTTTTTACAAATATATTTCCAAAACTATAAATTTTATGGAAAAAAACATATGAGAACAAAAGTGTTCAGAATTAAATTTGCAACAAATTGTGTTCCTATTATTATTTTTTTTAAATTTTAAGAATCCTTGTTCGTTGCCAAGCAACATTTTATTGAATTTATTTCCATCAAGTAGCAGATTATTAATTTGATATTATTTTTTCAAAATTCAAAATGGCAAATCCAAAATAAAAATTAAATACAAACAAAAATTATATAAAAATGAAAATGATTAAAATTAAAATGGGAATGAACGGTATTTAAGGGTGACTGTTCAATAATTTAATAATTTTTGTTCGAACTTCAAAATGGCAAATCCAAATGGCTTTCTAATAAAAAATACTTGGCTTTTGCATGTGCGTAAGGAGGTAGCAATAATTATATAGCCTCGGATGTGTATAGTGTATAGTAATCGTGGGAAAAAAACATATTTCGAAATATTAGAAAATTTTTCGCTCTTGGCTTTAGGAAAGTAACAGTGCCATACTCTTTAATTTATCTTTCTGTGGAAAATTACTATACTTTGTCAAAATTTTTGTTCCGAGGCCTTCAAAACGTCACAAACTATCTAAAAAAAAAAACATTTGCAGGGTTACTAGACTTTATTTTTCAGGCGAGTAAAAAGTTCATTGATTCATATTATCAACGTTTTTTTTTGCTTTTGCATCTTTTTTAGATTTTCCGCGTTCGTATATTGTGCAAATTCTGCGCTATTGTCGTAAATGTATTGTTGATGTTAACATCAACAATTGGGACCTATTTTTGTTACTTGCGTTTTGACGTAGTATCCTATTCCCATGGAGTTTTCTAAACTAAAATTTTCAAGTTACATCAAGAGTACTTACATTCACATGGAATAATGGATCTTTGATTCACATCATAAGTTCGCTACTTAGGCTACGACATGAAATATTATTTTAGACTTTTTAAAATTGGTGGTTGGTTGGTTGACGCCGCAGAATTGTACCATACATCAGAATAATGTGTTTCGCATATTGATGACGTGACCCATAGATTGCTCCATGTTTACCACTCGTAAATTGGCGTAGGTAGCAAAAATTAAAAAACAATACATCTTCCTAAAATTGATAATTAGTTGAAAAAACTCATTTATTCAAGTATGTATCGATTTTTTAAAAGTTGTAACTGAATAGAAATGTGCAAGTGAGACCACGTACCAAGTGCTTCGAAGCAGATTTGGCAATTTTCACGTGTTGTTTGGGAAAGTCGGGAAATTTAAAAAACCGTACTATACGAATCCGCACTATGCGGGGCAGTGTGGTGGGTTTATATAAATTTGAGAAGTTTGTTGTCATAAAAATTGTAACGTTGTCTGCATTTTAATTTGTTGTTAAAATATATACTAAGAATAAATATAAATTATTGGCAATGTGTCCTGAAAGCTTTAATTTGGAGTTTAACAATTTAAAAATATAATCGATGATGTATATTTATAACAATCCATTGTAGTGATTTTGGCACAGCTAAATAATGTAGATAAAATGTACTCTATTAAAATATATTATCAAAGAATAAAAACTGAAAAAATATTATTTATTCATGTAATATGAAGTAGATTAGATTAAGTTTTTACTAAGAGTAAATTTAGATAAGAGTACAAAGTTTGTTGAAGCTGCAAGATTATATTTATAGTATAGTAAAGTAACAAAGCAATTGTATTTTATCATCATATAAGTACATATTTGTTATTGTGTGAGATATTAGATGTGGTCGATCACTAAGCGAGTATTCAACCTTGCTGGGAGCAACAACATGACATGTAAAATATTTATTGGCATGGGTTGCATTAATGCAGCAGCTTCTACTCCGCGTAGACAAAATGCGACGAAAACGGATTCTGGAACCGGCGGGTCACTTCGATCGTCTCGGACGATGACTCATACTCGAATAGTGCGAATGTCTCAATGTTTCCCTGTCCAGACATTTTAGATTTAGACAATTACATCTCTGGAGGTTCCTGAGGTCTTCTCAGCAGATAAAGTAGTTGATTATTCTACTAGCATTTTATATGTAAACGTTGTATAATAAAACTTTATGCGTGAAATATAGTTTCCATATTACGAATATCCACATTTTTTAATGCAATTGATGCTTTACAATTATGAAACATATAATAATGATATTTCATAAATTATGCAATTGAAATTGTTGTAAAAGAATTTGCTATGTACATTATTTAATTAATTAATTAAGAAAATTAGAGCAAAATACTTATCATAAATATCATTAATCGTATAGATAGATAGTCTAAGAAATGTAGCACATGGCTCATGTGTTAATAGAGAAAAAATGGAGGACTTTTGGACAGTATATTTTTTTAGCATAAGGTCAGTATAAATTTAAAATTTGGTCAGTATAAAATAAAATGGTCCGTAAAATTTATTGGCCAGTATAAAATTATTTCTTGGTCAGTCATTTAAATATTTGGTAGTGTATTCTATTTTTAAGGGGGATATTCACTCGTGCTAAAATTAGACAGCCCGCCACCAATTTTGAGGAGTGGGGGGTGGAGGCTACTTTGATAGTTGAAAAATGAAAACTCCTATTTTTATTCCAGATTCGGCTAAAGCGTCAAAACAGCTTTATGATGCTTCGTATATCACAGCGACGAAAAAATTTGTCAAAGATCGATGTGATTTAGGCCACATTATAATTCCACGGTTAACTAAAGTTACTATGACAAAAATTATAAGTCGTTTCATTAAACGACTATCGTCCGAAAATTTAGAAAAACAAGATACGTTGGATGAAGACGAAAACTCCGGAGAATCATTATGGAGATAAGTACAACAAATATATTAGGATCTAACTCAAACTTTGATCGTGACAAATTAACATGCAGGATTCATAGCAGGAAGATTAACAATTGACTACCTTCCCAAGTCATAAAAATGAAGCTATATTTGAGAAAGCCTATGATAGTGTACGTCTAAACAAACTATGAGAAACATTACGAAACACGAATGCAACATCAAAAATAAAAAGTAAAAACTATTGCCTTCCTATAGTGCTTACTTTTCGTGTTGTGCGTTTTTGTCTGCTATTACACGAAAGCAAGGAACATACAGTTTAATATAGGTTCCGGACCTCAAAATCAGAGAGTTATCCTCTGTGTTTGTCCATTGCCTTCTGAGGCGAAGTGGTCGTAAAGTTCCGATGTTGGTTTTTTAGGATTTGAACTCTGGACTTTTAGCTTATCAGGCAACGCATGGTCCGACCCCTTCTAACACAGAAATTTCCGGCTGCAAGGATATTGATGCACTAAATATCTGGAAAAAGAATTGCAGAAATATTGGAATACCAATAAATAAGAATTGCTATATAAAATATTTTTCACCGACGACCAGGTCGTCTTATCCAATGAATACGTTGATCTGGAATATATGTCAACAAAATTACTAAAGGGATATGTGAAGTGGAGTCAACGTACAGAAAACCAACTAATTGTGCGTCGGTAGAGAACAACTACATCATTCTCACCGATGAAACAAAAATAAAGAGTTGCTCCCAAAATAAATATCTAGGTGTTAAGATAACCAAAGAAGGGTCACTCAATGTAGACATTAAACAACGAAATATGCAAGGACGAAGAGCTATATCCGCAATTAACTACATACTGTGCGTTAAAAATATATCGAAGCAGAATAAAAAAAACGTATTTTTAACACAATTGTAAAAAGTATCATCATGTTGGGAAGTAAATATGGCAAAAAAACTACTAAATACTACCGAGAGACTTTTTAAGGAGGCAACAGGGAACTCAAGAATGAAAAGAATACTGAATGTAAAACTAAGAGAAATAATGGGAACCTTGCACCCAATATCCGACGAAGTAAGAATGAGACAGCTTATTTGGTCTTACGACATACAAAGAATGGGCATAGAAACAAATGTCGAAGTTGCTCACTTATAAGAAAACGGAAATGAGGAAGACCAAGCAAAAGCTGGGTAGAGGTAATATACACGGAGATGAAAGAACGAGGTATTACACAAAACCAGCGTAAGTATGGAGAAGACTGGAAAAGGGGTTTCTTAAGGTGTAATTGTTTATGAAATATTTGCAAAGACGAAAAACTTTACCCACTTTCGGTTGGTGGATTTTAGCCAAAAGCCTCTGAGATCTCCCAATTTTTGTTAAAAGTTTAAATATGAATTTACTCAACACATGACTCAACCTACAGACAGACACCATTTCACAAACAACATTTTCTGAATGAGGAGGGTCTAAAACGGATATTTCTGCCAAAGTCTTGATTTCGAAAATGATTTTGTAAATCAAGGAAAAATGTCCATAAAAAATAAAAGCTTTGTGCCACTTGATAAACTTATACGATAAGATTTGAGAGAGAACGTTATAAATGCCTTATATGCGCAATCTCAAAAATATCTTTTACTTTCATTTTCGAAGTATGTAATTGCGAAAATTTTCAAAATCGTGAATTTTTAGGGAAATATCTGTTTTATACCCCTCTCGCTTAAAAAAAGTGATATTCCAAATGGTGTCTGTCTGTCTGTGTCCTCTTTGTAACATAGACTGCTATTTGATCAACCTCAATATTTATTTAAGTTTTAAAAAATTATTGGGAGGTCCTTGCTGCTGAAATCCACCAACCTGTTTTTTTGCATATATTTCAAAAACTACATAAGTACAAAAGTGTATAAAATTAAGTTTCCAACAAATTTTGTTATCATCATATTTTTAGAATTTAATTTTTTTAAGAACTCATTGTTGTTTATTGATAAACAACATTTTCAATAAAATTATTCCCATCCAAGTTACAGAGACATACTGTCATTCTAATTAGCTGATGATCAATAAAATATGGTTATCTAACTGTCAAAAGTAACAAATGACATTGGTGGCATTATTTCAACAAAATAAAGTTGCAGAGACACACTGCCATTCTAATTAGCTGATAATTAATAAAATATAGTTATGTTCCAATTAAAAGGAACGGATATGTCTGAAATTTATAAATGAAAGTCCTATGGTGAACACACCTTCATTTTTTAGTAAAGTTTTAGTAGCACAGAAACCTTGTTACGCGAAATGTGAAAAATATGTACTATACAAACCTTAATTTTAAATATTTTGTTTTAAAAAAAATATAAACGATAACTGAAACATGGCTTACCCTGTATATAAAGTAAACGGAGAAGAATCTACGAGTATAACGATACAATTTGAAAACAGTTTTCACGTTTATTTAAAAATTGATTAGAAATTAATCTACTTAAGTTTTATGTATAAATAAATTCTACCTTAAACAATTTATCATTAAATTAAAAGATTATCATCAAACTTAAAACTGAAAGAAATAAAGTAATTTAAAAACTAAACACAACTAATAATTTCTTAAAATTAAACCGAAAGTGCCATTGGTGATTTTTAATAGGAAGATTTTGTAAGGCTTTTATAGTGAAAATTGTAGTAGATTACCTTTTACACGTATCTGCACTTGTTTCCAATAATTACTTTTGTAACAATCATTGTCGTACGAAGTAAGCAGATATTTAAATGTGGCACAGTTTTTTTTTTCCTGCAGTTCCATATAGTGTTCGGGCATGGAGCAATTAGCGAGCAGGTCATTAGTTCCAGCAGGTTCGGTCCAGCGGATCGGCCGAGTGCACTGCCCCTCTTGGACCCGAAATAAAACAGGACGACCTCAATTGCGGCCAGCGTCGTGCCGTCCCTGCATCAGTATTCATCCGTCAAAACCCACTTGCTATTATAAATATAAAGTGACGTTTTGAGGCTATCAACACACATACATACTCACATACGTTTCCATTCCCGTAATATGCCTCACACATAACTCTTTTACACGTGTTAAATGCTAATAGCTTCATTTGGCCCCACACACATGCGATGCATTTTAATTCGCAGACAAAATTACATTTTTAGATTAAATTTACTAGAAATAAAACACATAAACTGTTTATTGCTTCAACAGGTTTAAATTTAATTTTTTGTTTAGTTATACAGTGTGTTATAAAATGTATGTTTAACTTTTACGTATGCTTGTTTCATAAGTGATATTAATAAAAATAATAATAATATATTGTTTATTAAAATCGTAATTTAATTAATTATAATTTTCTATTAAATCTTTATAATTGAAAGCTAAAAAAAAAACATTGCGTTGATATAATAAAATGGCGATGCCTTACCACACGACTTTCATTTACGAATTTGAGACGTATCCGTTACTTTTGACAAAAACATAAATATATTTTATTAATTATTAGGTTGACAGTATGTCTCCACAATTTCATTTTGTTAAAATGTATAATATAATAATTCCGGTAGTGAAATCCGTCACATTTAAATCATATATAACCATTAATTGTCAGCAGATTATAATAACAGTATATTTCTGCTACTTGATGGGAATAGATCCAATAAAAATGTTGCTTAGCAACGAACAAAGATGAGTTTTTATTTGATGAGAATAATTTCTTAAATAACACAGAGGAGTGTGTCCTAAACCTTTTCGTCCAACAAAATGGTCCTTGTCTTCTTTGGCGCACTTTCAGCAGACAGTATCTATTGCTTTCACGGCTTTTTTGTCTCGAGTGTATAGTGGTGGATCCAGGTTTCGACCACCGTCACGAATTGATACAAAAAGCTGCTAATTCCGATTAAACACCCTAAGAAACTGCGCACAAAGCTTCTTGACTTCCAATTTTTCATAATAAGTTATGCATTCGCTCAGTAAAAATACCTACAGCCTTAGCAATCTCACGCACTTTGATTTGGCCATCTTCCATAACCATATGATTGATATTTTAACCATATCTGATGTGGTGACCTTAAAGAGTCATTAGAAACACGTTTCATGGCGGCTGCGGCCGCCCACTTCTTCATATGAAAATATTTTATCGTTGCAACTCAAATTTATCCCTATTTTTTGGAAACTTTTTCCTTGTTTACTTCAAACAATTACCAAACGTATATTAAATGTTGACTTTGAGAAAGACGGAGTATCTAGACATCTAGAGGTTCGAAGAGTAATACTTTTAAGTTATGTACCACAAAGTTCATTGTGGCGATCTCTCGTGAAAATTTACCAGACTTATGGAACGGATTGTATTTGTCGTTTACCCTCTTTTGCGGAAATTTCTCTTTCAAAATTTTCTCAACCAGAAAATGTAGTTTTCAAAGTTCCTGTCTGTCTGCGAGAGCTTGGAAATTTATATTAATTTTTTTTACAAAAATTGGAAGATCTCTGTAATTTTTGGCTGAAATCCACCAACTGGAAATATTGGTTTAATGGTTAGGTTTTTTAATTTTATTTTGCAAATATTTAAAATTAGTTTTTTTTCTCGACTTTGCATAACCATAACGTGGTTATTCCCTAAGGAACTATTCATTTTTCCGGGATACTTTTAATCATTATATTTCATATATTACAGAAGATGGCGCTTATAACAGTTACCTTAATATTGTAGTTTTGAAACTTTAATGACGTTTATAATACGAGTTTTAGCGAGATTTATGCCTAGATCTTCTTTAGGGTTTAGGCCACTTTACAAACATGTAGCTTACGTGTTAATCCAATCTATGGATCTTTACATCAAGTTTCATCCAAATCCGTTTAGCCACTAAGGCGTGATTGAGTAACAAACATCTTAACTTTCGCATTTATGATATTAGTAGAATACTATCTGCCTAGAAAATAACATAGGAGTACAAAAGTGTTTAAAAACAAATTTTCTTCTTATTACTTTTTCAAAATTAATATTTTTGCAGAGATCCCCGTCATTTTAATCAGCTAGTAATTGACAAAGTGTGGTTACGTTTCTGTCAAAAGTGACAAAAATAAGAATGATAACATTTTCAAAACCTCTAACACGCCCGAAACCGGGCAAATCCTAAAAAACACGATTTGAAATTTTTATGCTTACAAAATTCTTTTAAATTGTCAAAGAAAGTAGTAAATTGGACAAAAGTTGTTTCAAAGTTTAAATTGTCCGAAACTGTACAAATTGAGAAAATTGATTCATAATTACCTCAAAATCCTAGTTGGTTGCATATGTCTATATTTTCTTTTTTATACTTTTAATCAGGGTTGCGCCTAGGTCAAGGACGTAGCCAAAAATTCCGCAAGGGGGGGGCTAATTTCATAGGGGGGGACTAATTCCATTTTCGGAGGAATCTGTCTAAAATGAAACATTTTGATGCAAAATATGTGCGTAGATAGTTATTTTGCGTAATCCAACTCAAATTTGCACCATCACCAGCTCACGTAAGGCTTCGCCTTGAAGGACGGGGGGGGGGGGGGGCTGCAGCCTCCTAGCCCCCCCTCTGGCTACGTCCTTGGCCTAGGTAGTTGGCCGCCTGCGTGCAAAATTCATTCGGGCGCCATTATAAGAGTATTTAGACACAAATGTACACAAAAAAAAACACATGAAGGATGAAAAAATAAAACAACAAATATTTAATTTTTTGTTAAAAATAGATTGATTGAGGATCGGCCTGAAAGATTTCCGCGCTCAAAACATATTGGCTAACTCCTGCCTCCTTACCAAATTTCAGCTTTTTTCTATGTTTCGAGATATTTTGACCGTTGTGGAGGAACTGACAATTATAACAAATTAAGAATAATTTAACAAATTTGGCCAGTCGGCTTTTTGGGCGTTGGGCATTTGTCCTCTTGCCCAATTTTGATTTGTACCTGTTGGTCATTTTTGTATAATATTTTGATTGGCCAAAAAAATGTTACCATCAATTTGCTAAATTCTTCTACAAACTTGCAACGCCGCAATAAAAATTAGGGATTGTTGTTGGGCATTGCACAAAAGTGGCTAAAAAATTAAATTACTTGATGGTTTCCTGTTATTTTTATTGTTTTTAATTTTTTTTAAATGTATTTTTTTATTCCTTGAATTAAATATTACATTACATTAATTCCTCATGTTACCAAAATTTTTATTATTAATTGGATGTTGTAACTTTTTAAATTACTTGTAACATACGAATTAAATGCAGCAATTAACTAAGTTTCTTAATCTTTCTATTTTCGACAGTGTTTCGCTCTGATATTTCAGTCATTAAAATTTGTTACATGCGTCATTTTAACTTAACAAATCACTTAAATAGTAAAGAAAGTCATAATGAATTCATATTTTTGAAACTTATTAAACGAATATCCTAGTAATAATATTTTTTGCCTTTAAGTTCATTTCATATCTTCACATACCATTGTAATTTGATTTAGATCACTTAAACTTTGAAAGAATAAAGCGCGTATTTTTTTATAATTACATAGTTATTGTAATTATTCAGCTGGTAAGTTATGTATACCTTCGAACAATTGGAATTGGTTAGTATTTAAACCCTTCCTACTTTGTGCAATCCATCAGTCATAATTGCAAGCACATTCCAGAATGGAAATTCCACAATACATTCCATCACCTATTAAAAAAAATCTTCTTTTGCAATATTGCATTGCCAATTTCCAAGAACCATACAATAGGTGTTTGATCAATCGTAGAGATATATTTACTATACGCCTAAATTAAAACTATTTTATAAATATACCAGGTGGCACCAAAATTTTTGTTTAATATCTTTTTTGGTAAACGACGAGATATTATATAAACACAATTTTTAATGCGATTTTTCAAAAAACGCTTCGAATGAGGGTAATTATTCTATCCGGGTTCCGTGGAAATTTTGGTTGCTCTTTTCTAAGGTTTTTCCAGATATTTAATATCTTTTTTGAAATAAGGCGACCAAACATAATTTGCACACTTAAGCGAATGTCTTACTTTCATTAACGAAGTGGTGTTTGTCTGTCTGTGTCCGTCCTCTCTACAGTCGGGAAGGCTTAACTGATCGACATGGAAATTCATTTTTAAACTTTTAACGAAAATTGGGATGTCCGTTTCGTTTTTTTCGCAAATATTTTAAAAACAATTAAGTTTATGAAAAATTCACAAAAGTTTAAAATTAAATTAAAAACTATTGGAATTATTGTCAACATACTTTTAAACTGATTTTGCCAAGCTGATAATTATTGAAATATGGTTATGTCTATCAAAAGTATCGGATAACTTTCAAATTCGTAAATATAAGTGGTGTGGTGACCACACCTTCATTGTTTTTAATAGTGTTGTGGCAAATGCTGTCCAGATAAAATAAAGTCTAGTATTGGCTTTCTTGGTGGCTGCCAAATTTGTTTATTCTATTTCATGTCTTTTGATATTATTAGCAAGTCAATATGTGCTTCTACGGCTTTTAATCTCACGTGTACAATATCGTAAGGTCATGGATTCTTCTTTCCCAAGTGAAGCACCTTGCATTTAGCAATTTTGCAATTCTTCATAAATCCCTATAGATTTTAGCTATGGAAGTACGGCAGTACAGTTACAGACATACTAGATACCGTGGCCTAGGTTGATAGGTCCCGCTGCGGACCAATTTGTACGGTTTTATAACTCCACCAATCTTTTTCCTGTTCTCCTGACCACAGGAGTATTCTCTAATCCAGCATAGCTGTTTGTCCCTTATTTCCAGTTTCTCTATTTTTTGGAGTAGTCGGTTGCATGGGGCTTTATCGAAGGCCTCGGCGTAGTCCAGGTAGATAATGTCCATTGTTTTCACTTCTTGTTGGTCGAGTTCAAGGAAGTCAGTAGATTTGTTGTGGTTGAACTTCCTGGCATGGAACCATGCCACGATTTCATTCGTGGAAAATTGCCGTATCTTGTGGGCAATGATTCGCTGTATTACTTTTTCCACTATACTAGTAAGGCTAATTGCTCAGTAGTTTAGGGGATCCTGCTTCTTTCCTTTCTCAAAGTTGGGTGTCACTGTCGCCGTCTTCCATTGACTGCTGTTTCACGGTGAGCATTGACTTAACGAATCGGACCAGTAAGATGGGGATCAGATTTGTAGCACAATTCTTCTCAAAAACTACAGGGATTTCTTCTGGAACTGCGGCCAACGTCGAAACTACGAAGAGTTTGGCTTCATCTTCTTCTTATTGTGCCGTCCCCTATTGGAGGTTAGCGATCATCACAGCTATTTTTACTTTTGATATTGCAGCTCTGAAGAGTTCCGTTGATGTTTTTCCATACCATTCCCGAAGATTTTTTAGCCAAGATGTTCTGCGTCGTCCTGCCGATCTCGTTCTCTGTATCTTTCCCTGCATAATGAGTTGAAGATTTTTGTATCTCTCTCCCCGTGTTTTATGTCCTAGGTACTTGAACTTCCTCTTCTTTATGGTAATTAGAAGTTTCTTCTCTTTGTGCATTCTGTGCATTACTTCATTGTAGATTATCAGGTCCGTCCAGGGAATTTTGAGCATGCGATGTTATACCCAAATTTCGAACGACTCAATCTTTTTTATGTTGTTCTTTTTTAACGTCCATGCTTCCATGCCATACAACAGTGTCGAAAAGATATCGTGGGGTCAATACTATAACTAGGTAACTCATTTTTTTTTAAATTTGTTGTCTAGTACTTCAGTAACTTGTAGCGTGGAACTTTCTAATGCTAAAAGTAAATATCTCTGAGCCTACCCAAATGAATCCTAGCGCTACATTTCCAAACTAGGCAAGTAGGAAACGACCGTTCTGTTCATTAGAGGCCAAAGATAA
>JARJDX010089239.1:0-21862 GCA_030264735.1 Gymnusa sp. GC000175
TTTATTCAACAATTTATTAACACGTGCACATATGCGATTATTCCACTTACACCCTCTATTTTAGTTTCGCTACGCGCCACCAGTAGGGCGACTCTTTCGTCGCAAGCAGCGAATAAAATACTTTGGAGTTTGAAGAAACATTACAGATATAACTTTAAAAGAATTAAAATTATAATTAAGGGTGCTTGTTCAAATTTCAGATTAAAAGAGACAACATATTTATTTGTAACAGATAACTAAATTTACATTATTTTTAAGGTTTTTGAATACATGGCGGAATAATTTGAACAGAGAACAAAATTTTATAGAAAACTATTTGAATTATAATTATTTTTAGGGCTTCTAGGAAGATGGCAGCAGGGTAAGGCAGATAACATTTTAATCTGTAATAGATAACTATATTTAGAATAATTTTAGGGTTTTTGAATAGATGGCGAAATAAAACATAAAAATTTACGTTCAATAGAGTTGGGAAGTTTTAAATTTTAATTTCTTTGAGGGTTTCTACATAGATGGCAGAATAAACCACAACAATATAGATTTTACTGGAATTGCGATTCTAGATTTTACAGGACCCTACCCTAGTCCTTGATATCCTTTGCAAGAGCATTATTACAAAAAGCAATAATTTGTTTAATAAAATAATAATATTAATAAAAACTTTACCCTATAAATAGTGTTTCATATTTATATCCTAATATTCTTTAAAGCAATGTTATCATCCACAGGTATTTTTACTTTGTATGTTAAGAATTTAATGGTAAGTATTAAACAATATCCTGAAATTTTTTAAATATCATTTATAACTTGTGAATCAAAATTTAAAATATTTTTAGTAGAAACAATACATAATATTATATTAATAATTGAATTATTAGTAATAATATGTAAATTAATTGAAAGAAATAAACTTTTACGCTATTAATAATTTAAAAAAGTGTAGTTATGTTTGTAAATAAAACAAACAAAAGCCTCTATTGATACACGTTTTAGATCATGTATAGTTAAACCAAAGAAGGGTGAGCATGATTCATTGTTTATTAAAATTTTAAATTCTTGCCTCAAAATAACTGTTTTCTGATTAGTAAATCGTTTCTTTCTATTTAATGAAAATTTATACAAAATGACATTATCAAAGTATTTTTTGTTTCTTAATTTTTAGCGAGGCGTCATGCTTACCTTTCCTTGGCCCAACTATATTTACATTTGATTATTTAACAATTTTGAAATAATAAATAAAACATTTTCTGTTTCGAATGATTTCAATTTTTATAAAATATAAATAAAAATTCAAATTAAAAAAATGAATACTATAATAATTTGCAAATGATTTTGTCTCAAAAAATATTTTTCAACAATTTTAAAGATTTACTTCTCTAACTATTGGTTAATACAGCTTTTATGTGTAGTCAATACCAAATTAAAAGATAATGTAAAAATAAAACAATTATTATTATGTCTCAATTCTTACCGAGGTATTTTTGCTGGTTATTATTATTATTTGGGAGGGCTTTGTCGTGCCCTTATAACTACACCAACTTATCTATAAACTTTTACTTATGACATTTTTCAGGCCTTACCCAAATTTTTATTCTTGTTGTACATGAAACGAACACAAGCGTCAAGCTTTTCTTCACTTTTTTCCACATCTAAGAACATTCTGACTATGTGACATGTGTCCAATATGACGGATTTTTAAATTTAAGGAAGAGTGTGTATGAAAA
Source organism: Gymnusa sp. GC000175 (assembly GCA_030264735.1). NCBI lineage: Eukaryota > Metazoa > Arthropoda > Insecta > Coleoptera > Staphylinidae > Gymnusa > Gymnusa sp. GC000175. The sequence goes on from JARJDX010089239.1 coordinate 1,725, forward strand.
CAGATAACTAAAGCGTGGAATAAAAAACAGTTTAGACATAAGACAACATAAGGAAGGCAAATAAAAACAACATCATTAACTTTTCTAGTAAAAGCATTATGGTATTACAGCGGCACATTCGAAAGAAGATCAGTGCATGGACCTCGAATTCCAAGATCCGGCAGAGAAGAGTCGCGTGTTTGCTATAATGAAACGAATAAAAATATTCTGGCGTCATATCACTCAATGGCCAGGAATAGGGTGGTATACTTTAAACAACTATCACGTGTATTATTCTAGAAGGGGTGATTCCAACCATAGAATGGCTACAATACTGTCTGCTAGAAGCTAGACTAAGACCACATGTCAGAAATGTGATTAATTGCTTAGCTAGAGATTGTGCAACTACAATCCAAAACTAATATTATTCAGATCTACTGCTGATATAAATGACAATGGCATGGATGCATTTTATAATCATCTAGATATACTAATAAAATCTAATAAATAAAAGTTAAGTAACAATTGTGCTAGATGATTTTAATACAAACATTGGAGAAGGCGGTGTTCATGAAATGAATGTGAAAATAAAATTCAAATTTCTTCAGAACAAAGAATTGGTAATATCAAATACATGGTTCAAGCTCTATACTTAAACGTCACCTGTACATACTACGGATAAAAAATGCTCGATCAACTCGCCAACTCGCCACGGCCCCCATGCGCAAAGAGTTAAGATACGCTCAGTAAGACAGAAAGTTGTTTCCTGCCTACCATGTATGGCCTCGGTCTCTCTGGTGAGAGTGGAGCCTATCAACTCCTTCCGAAACCACTACCCGGAGAGACTAACAGCCGATGTGGGCTCCCATCGCCCTCGCTCCTCGTGTCGAGCCTAGACTCACATTTGAGGAGTGACCGCCGCAGGTTTTAACGCCTGCTACCTTGTGTGGTATATTCACTAGCGTCTGTTGCCCGGAAATCTAGGCATTACTCCAGAAGTTTACTCCCGGGATTGGGTAGCTATGTGACCGTTTTATGGTTAGAACATACATGGTCCAAAGACTACCCTGCAAGACAGTACGAAACCAAATTGATTTCATCTTGATCAATAAAAGATTAAGACGCTATCCCAGTGTGGGGCGTTTTTAGGCTAAAATTAAAAATAATTATGAGGAAAATTTAAAGTCCAAAACCCAATATCTGAATTCTTACAAGTAGTAGGAAAAAAGCTAAAATAACGAAATACATTTATGTAACCTGCAATAGCTATATGCTAAATAAATAAATATTATTATTATTATTATTTTATAATACTATCTTCACAAACGGAAGCATTCCAAATGATGCTACGATCATTCTTTATATCGCTGCCAAAAATAACAAACCGAATGACTGCTTAGAATAAAAAGCCTAATATGCCAAACTTTAAAACTGTTTATAAAAATTTATATATAATAAAATCTACAGAAAAATAGACGCTGTCATTAGCGATACCCAATTTGGATTCCGGAAAAATTAAAAATACAAGATGACTGTTTGGGATAAATGTTTTAATAGAACGATGTTTCGACATAAACATAGACGTATATATAGAAATTTTGGTCCAAGAAAAGACATTTAATAAGGTGAAGTACGATATACTAATAACAATTTTGAAAAATAAAGGCTTAAATATGACATCCATATAATTTATGGAAGTCTACCCGAAAATCCCGAATCCCAGAATCCGGAATCCTGAAATCCCGAATGCCTAAAATCCCGAATGCTGAAAATCCCGAATACCCAAAATCAAAAATTGGGCCGCACCCAATTTATTATCTCTCTTGGAACCAACGTAAAGTGGTAAATGTTAACGTCAATCATCTAAAGACTTTGAAATTCGTAGAGGGTATCAGATAGAGCTGTATACTATAACCTGTTCTCCTTAACATCTATTTTGAAAATTTATTACAAATAGGCTATAAAGGAACAAAAAGGGGGTGATCGTGAACAGGAAAGTAATCAATAATCTGCGCTATACAGCGATCTTCTTTTTCTAGTGCCATGTCCGTTACCGAACGTTGGCTATCATATTGCCTATTATTATTTGTACGCAGCTCGGAACAAGGGCGTTGTAGATTTATAAAACTAATCCCGTAAATTTAGTAACCAGTATATTCTTCTACGATCTAGGGCTCTTCTTTCAACTATTTTTCTTTGGATTATTAAATAAAGAACGTTGTATTTTGGGTGTCGCATCACATGCGCAAAATATTCGAGTTTTAGAGTCTTTACTGTTTTAATAATTTTAGTTTTCTTATTCATGCGATAAAATACGTCATTATTCCTAACTTTATCTACGCAGCTTATACGAAACAATCTCCGATACAGCCACATCTAGAATGCCTCAAGTTTTCTGAGACATGCATACGTTAGCGTTAAGCTTTCTACTCCGTATAGCAACATTGAGAATACGTAACATCTTATTGAAGTTGATGCCGTTAACCTTGATGCCACTATCAATCTCCTCAAGTGCTTCTTGGAAAATATGTTCGGAGTATGAGTTGAAGAAAAAAGGTGATAAGATACATCCCAGCCTTACTCAGCGACGCATTTCTTTGTTTTTTTTTATGGTGTTTTGCCCAATTTTGATGTTTGCTTCTTCATGATAGTAGAAACATGTTTTAGTGTTCTTGCCATCTCGTCGTGTTTACATTTATCGAAGGCCTTTTCTAAATCTATAAAACACATATGAACAAGGTGGTTAATGTATCTGTATCTCTGAACTAGCACCTGGATGCTGAACAGTGGCTACCTGATTTCCAGGCTGTTGCTGAACCCAAATTGGTTATCACTGATTTGTTCCTCAATTTTGTTGTAGATTCTGGAGTGTATTATTCTGAGGAAGATTTTCAGTACATGACTCATCAGGTCTATTGTTCGGTACCTGCCTTTTCTCGCGTTTACCTATTTTGGTAGCATTATAAAGGTTGACTTTCGCTAGTCAGATGGTATGCATCCGGAGTCATAAATGTTATAAAAAATGCTAAGCATTGATTGTTTACCTCGACGTTCATGGAGTTTAAGTACCTCTGTGAATTGATAGCTCGTTCTGTTATTTCTGGTTCTGTTACGGCGATAAGTATATCGCCGTTAGATCGTTCATCATCAAATAATTCCTCGAAATACTTTTTCCACCTTTTCAATTTATCTACTTCATTTATAATGAGATTGCCTTATTTGTCGACAAGAATATAAGTTCTTTTATTGTGGAGACCGGCCACTTCTTTCACTTTCTTGTGCATATTGAACGCAGTATGCCTTTTTGCAATTCCTCTCGGAACATCTTTCTGCGTGGTGTTGTTACATTACGTATTTTCCTGAGTATTTCTTTATTGATAGCCTCCTTTGGGTCAAGATTTTATTTTTCATTCAGTCTGGTTTCTTTCGTTTGACCTTCTTTTTACCTGTTATTGCGTCCCGAACTACTGTCTGGAAATGTTGCCATTGTTATTCTGCATTCACGACGATTTTCTGTTTTTTAAAACTTCCTTTTAATTTAATTTTAAGGAAATCGGTATACAATCTGTTGGTAGGCTGGTGTTTCTTGATATTTTATAGCCTGAGTTTTAATTTTAAAACTGAAAGATGGTCGGAGAAGACATCAGCACCTTAAAGTGTTTTAACGGATTTTACTGTGTTTCGGTAGCGTTGGTTGATAGTGATATAGTTAATCTGATTTCGGACGATCATATCTGGAGTGTGTGATGAAGAGGTCCATTTATATGGTCTCTGATTTAGAACTTTAAAGTGAGTATTTGTTATGCCGAGATTATTCTCTTCGCAGATTTCGACCCCTCTAACCTTGCGGATAGACGGATATTTTAAATAAGATGAACATTTCTAACAAAAAAGTCAACCATCGCGTGAACAAAAAATGAGAGCTGATTTTAACGCCTAAAAGACGCAAATTGGATTATTTCAGGCAGTGATCAGAGGTAAAAGATATTGTCTACCACAATTAATTATAAAAGGCAAGATTGTGGGTAAGATATCGATAGGCAGATAAAAGATGGCTACCCACATTTCTTTAATTCCGTATGCTAATTCCATATATGTATTTACTTATTTTTTAAGTATATGTCGTCCGTCATATGTAAATCGTCTTTGGGAATAGTAACACAACCGTATGAACCAGCTTTTACGTTCGTCAATCGCATTTTAAATACCTTCAATACAATTTAAGAGATCACCAAAAAGATGTCAAAAATTTGTATGAATCACATGTAATCCCTTAATAAAAATTGCAATTTTTAAAATACAAAAAATAAAAATATTCTTCAATCAAAAATCATACTTAATTTTTGTTCCCTGACCATATGATATAATAATATTGTCAATATCATTACAAAAGTAATATAATAGTCAATTTTTAATGTTTTGCTTTTATGACACAGAGCTCTTTGCATTGCAGGTGTAAAGAATAGCGTAGACATTGATAAATGGCCTCAACAACAACTTGAAATAAAATTTAAGACCTTTATTACTTAAAAAATGGAAGTTTATGGCCATTATTCATTGAAGAATTAAAAACTTTTTTCTAGAGTAATTTTTTACCGGGTAAGATTTACTAAGGTTAAGCTTTGTCTTGATGAATTGATTTTACAAAAGATTCTAGAAACATCTACTACGTTTTCATTTATATGTATTTTTGGATCAATAGTAAAATTGAACTATGAATATAGCATATACGCAGTTAGAGAAGTATTTTATTTTATAGGTATAAATACGAAGGTGAAATTAGGAGAAAGGGAGAATTAAAATTAATTTCGTTTAAATAATAATTTAATTGGTATATTTTTTATTGCTCAATATTATTTATTTATATTTAAGGTAAATTGTTAGATTTGCATACCTACATGTAAATTTTCGTAAGATCTAGTTAAGCTTGGCGAATCTTATTTTTAGAAAGTGCCATCGGTGTTTTATTTATTGGGATGCAATGTATAGGATGAAAGGATTCGAAAGCTCAATAAAGCTTTTTATTGTCCTGGTTCTGTAGCATTTAGCATATTAGATTTCATCCTTGTTGCTACATAGTGGGTGTTAAAGAAAGATATTATGAAGTACGAGTAATATCAAAACATTTGATTTGGAGTAATATGATTTTTTCATTAAAATTAATTTAATTTGAACCAATCTGTCAAATTTCGCTTAGAATCGCAAAATGCTAAAACAAGTGGATTTTTTTAAATTAAAAACAAGGATTTTGATCAATTTTTACATTTCTAATAATTTTACATAAAACAAATTAATACATACAGAGTGAACAAAGTGGCTGGAAAATTTATTATCCACGATAAAATAGCGATAATGGTTTCAAAATATGCAGCATTGCAGCTACAACAAATCTTAACATAATGAGTACAAGGTTCAAACACAAGAAGGAGCATAAAATGATCTGGAAGTCACGAGAGAAAATTGATAGCAGACAGATAAATCATGTTTTAATAAATATAAATAGAATTTTCGACATACATGGCCTGAGAACATATAGAAGAGCTAATACTAAGTGCCAAGCGACCAAGCCATGCTCCACGCTTGCCCACACCAACGGTTAAAAACAAGGTGGTAAAAGCTAAAGTTGAAGCTAGCATAACGAAATGGAAGGTTAAAAGGATAAAACGAAGGTACTCACAAGATATTGACAGACAAATAAAGCTGCTTGAAGACACAAGAGAGAATAAGGTAACAAACGAAGTATGGGAAAACTTAAAGAAATATTGTCACGAGCAAGCATTAAGGAAATAGCAATTAGGAAGAAATAGTAGAAAAAGAAATGTGAACAATAGGTGAAAAGAAAAACCAGGGCGTGGAAATAGTGGTTACAAAATAAAGATCATGGAGATAAAGACAAATACAATAATGACAGAAAAGCGTGTAAGAAAGTATAAATAAAAATAAGAAAAGAACACATGGATAATTTAATGGATCAAATAGAGACTAACTTTAAAATGCAGAACACAAGGATCTTATAAAAAAGATTGAGATAACAAAAGTTCCAACCAAACAACTGGATAGGACTTAAAAACAAGGAAGGGGGCATTATTGAATCAGAAGAAAAATATCACGATGGGAAGAACAATTTAGCGAATTGCTATATGATGAATGCGAAGGCTTTAATATGTGTGAGAATAAAGAGAGATGAAAATGTAAATGGTAATGATTGTATCCAAAAGCCACCCTAAAAGAGATCAAAGAGATTATAAACAAAATTAAAAATAACAAAATGACGGGAGATGATTACATAAATCTTGAAGGTTTAAACATATGACTCATAAAATGAAACAACAAAATGTTATGGCAATAGTAGTTGAATCTTAAAAAAACTTGCTTATAAAAATTAGTTTCATAATAGCCCAAATGGGTTGCATGATAGAGATGCAACAAAATGTTATGAAAGTAGCATCCACTGGAAAAGCCCCAAATCTTTGCTACTGGCTACTATACACAAGGTAACTGCAATAAAATATAAAATTAATCTAAAAGACCAATATCTCTTATTCTCAGTCCAGCGACCCTCTTGAGGGTTTGGTGGCATCATTTTGTTACTACTTGCACGGCTTGTCCCCATGCCTCCCTAACCAATTTACCACTACTTCTACATGTTAATCAAGGCACAAGGAGGAATGGTAATAGGATAACAAGAAAAATTACCAAATGTGTAAGTATGACAAAAAATAATACATTTTACTAGAGCAAACAGAAAACTAAATACAACCATGGTAGTATTACTATTTAGAGCAAGAAAATGCTTTTTAATTAATAAACTTACGTATTACAGAGCAAGCAAGGACGTTATTAGAAAAATGGAGGCATTCATACACATGAATGTATAATTTCCAGAATATCGTTAGTAAAGAAAGTGAAGAACGATGAAAATAAAATAAAACAAATGTGGAAGAAAAACAAGTAATACGGATAGCCAACAAACGCTAGGAACAATATTTAATACATAATAGGAGAGGGATTTTTTTAACTACTTTACGATATTATGCAAGGGTAAAGAAGTGCTTTTTAACCGTTTTAGTGATTAACACCCTTTTGCATCTCAAAATACGTTCTGGCTCCCCCTTGAAAAATGTGTTACAAATTTTTTGTTAAAAAATACATATACACAAAAGCAATATTTAATCTCTCCAACAACCAAGAGATGCCTACCTATAATAATGTTTTCTAAGCGGAGCTAAATTTTTGAAAGAATCAAGCTTAAAGTGTTGAAAATACCATTTACTATTTTATTGCATATTTAAAAATAATTACCTATCGTTACCCTTCACACGCCTTGAAATGATTTCTCGCATCCTTGATAAGGAAACACTGATCTAACACGCAAGCATATAATTGTTTTGGTTAAGAAATCTACTAGACCAACAACCAACTATTTAATATAACAGTTTCGCAAATAAAACTGGCCTTGATGATAACAAACCTGAGGAAACGAGTCCGCACCTAAAGAATAACCACCCGTGTGAAACAACACTTAACTACATTTTTATTAGAAACCCCAAATACTCCCATATCTATTGTAAGCTTACCAGTTTAGCTCTTGACAAAATAAAAATGAGTATAAATTATCAACAAATAAATTTTCATTAAAATTTCCAAAGCACTTTTTGAACTATTTAGGTGTAACACAGAAAAGCAATAACTGTGCAAATATAAAAATTAGATTATAGACGTAAGCGGGATGTTTAAGATGTAGCACAAATATACGTGGTAAAAGTGATGTTTATGATTTCAATCACAAAATAGGGATATCTTTTGGATGCAGCCTTGTTTACACCAGTCCTAGCACTAAGTTCTGTCTATAACACAAGAAATCTACATTAGAGATGGAGTTGGATAATTCCACATCTATTCCTGACCATAAAAGGTTTTTATCCCACACCCCACACTGGCAAGACGGATTGGAGATACAGGACAGTATTAAGTCATAAGAAGTTTTTGAAGTTGTAAGGTGTAAACTCATTATCTTGAGCCCAGTAGTCTGATATACATAGACCACTGAGCTACACTCCCCATTTCTATAATAAGAAAAATAACAAATTTGCCTTTTAGCGAAGTATAAACATGGTAAACCCCGTGCCCATTCGACTATTTAAGTTTATTTATTAATGTTGTAAAATATATTTAATTTAGAAAATAACGTGTTTTTCCTATTTTGCTTATTTTTATTTTCACTGAAACAGCCCACAGCACATAGAGCTTATGTGGTTCATAGTACGATCCCAAGCTTGGTGTGTCTACTGTAGGTTTATATAAATTTTAAAGCAAAAGTGTTACGACTTTAGAACAGCATATGATTTAGGAAATAATTAAATAAATTTTTAAACTAAAAAGCGTAAAAATAGCCAGCAAGTTTTAATTCTTTTTGGGTAATTTTTTTGTAAAATTTGGACTAATATCAAAATGTGCGTGGTATGAGACGTCCTTTGTTTGGTAAATTAAAAGTTGTTCACCCATTTGTGATGTACCTGACCTATCAAAAATAACTCTTTTGGGATGTAAATGCCAGTTATCTTTAAATAAGTTGACTACTTTTGGTTTGTTGACGTCAGTCTCAGAGAAAGAGCAAAATACCATCGCTACTGAACTGATTAAATTAATAACAATGCCCTGATAGGACACTGACTTGTAAAGTAATCAGACGTTTTAGAAATATGTGATCAACAAGTTGCTCTGCGTTAAGCATTGTTAAGCACTGATTTGAGTGAAAATTATAAGAAAATCAAAAGATAATTATATCACCAATACAAGGACGAAATCTTTAATGATAATTTAAGTATTTAAATCGATTAAAATTTTCATTTTGTTTCAAGTACTAGGTCTCACCTAATATTTGTTTTTAGTACTTTATACACTCGTCGAATGGCAGCCTATCCAAACGTTGTTTTGCAACATCGCTAGTTCTTCCACTTTATTTAACTTATATGTAGCACACAAATGGCGCGCAAACATTTTTAAAAGCGAAAACAACTATACAAGATTTTGATTACTTGGATGCTTTTCTTATTTAATAACTAGAACAAAGTTCTAGAACTTACTTTGTCTCTACAGAAAAGAAACTCTTATTATTGCTATTTGACCCAAACTCTTTTCGTTAATTATCTACGTACATCAAATATTTTATAGGATTTTATTAGGGCTGTAGATAATTTTATATACTCTAAGCATTTATAATTTACAATTGCAACACAGAAAAAAACATGAAACCACTAGATTTAAATGCCCCACCCATAGGGAGAGCATAGAATGTATCTAAAACAACCAAAATATGAATATTTAAGACTTGCAGTAAATTATTATGTGAAACCTGGATTGTGAAAAAAAAAACGAGAATGAAATAAGGTAAAAAGGTTAAATAAGGAGGAAAATATATGAAAAATTAGATAATCTAACCACAGAACAACAAAAACCAGGCAAAATGGTGAAATTGGAAGGAGAAAACGAGAAAGGCCTGCCTACATGGATGCTAAAAGAAAACTTAACATGGAAACCTAGATGAAACAGTCAATGGTTAAAAAAATAGGAAGAAATAGTTAATCAACTCCAGAATACGTCACGCACCATAGATAAAATGTAAATCGGAGTCGATTGTTAACCAAAACTTCATTCAGCTATTGCGCTTTTCGACATTGTTAATTCATTTAGATGCAGATATTTATATGCTAAAAATTTCAATCTTATAAAAAATAATGATGGAAAAAAATAATTAAACACTATGAAGACAGTTGGGATGATATGGGTCTTAATATGAATGGCGAAAAGCTGAACAATATAAATGGCGAAAAGCCTTTTGTCGACGATATATTCTTAATCTCAGACTGCATTTGCGAGGCGAAAACAAAGTTCATGATTCACGAAACTAGTAACTTCCTCACACCAAGCCGGATTGAAAATCGTGCGAAATTGGAAGAATAATTGCAATAACATGGACCGCCATGTATTTACATATAATATATCTGTATGCCATAAACGGGATGTATATAAACAGTGCGGAAACTCTACACTAAACAAAAGTTCTGACGAAAAGATGAGAGTTACACAACGTGCAATGGAACGCTTTATGCTAGAGCTAACCCAACATGATAGAATACTGAACCAAGTGCTACGCCAGAGAACTAAGGTCACAGATACAGTTGAAAGGGCACATCCTAAATGGAACTTACGACTATGCACAAGGTGCGTGGCGTAAATATTTAGTTAATCAACGGTATTAGTATTTAAACCGAGACCGTTTCAATATTAGGCAAATGAATGATGATGCGATTTATATTATTTTTTTTAAAGCACACAATTCCAAAAACTTAATAGCAATCCTCCTTCGCGATACATTACCCTACCTGAGTACTTTGACACCGCAGCTATTTTAGTCTTTGCAATGGATGGATTTTGGTGTTAAGATGTGGCCTGCGGATTATTTAGCAATTCTGTAGAAAACATTATCAGCGGACATTTTTACAAAAAATTTAGTTGCATTTAAAAAGGATGCATTCGAAGTTAGATCATTATAACATTCCCAACTCTTTAAAAAATATGCAGAAATTAGGCAAAAAATATAAAAATCAGTCAAAGCTCCCTAAGCAAAAGTCTCTTTAAGCCAAAATATCTCGTTGTATCAAAGGATGCCATTCGTCCCTCAATATACAGTCCATCTGATGATAAACATCATTCAGACAATTGAAGACATATACGACGACAGCAAAGTTCATGCAAGGAACAACAACATTTTAACTGAACCTATCCTAGTGAATAACGGCATCAGCCAGGGAGACTCACCGAGTTTACTATTATTTAATAATGAATGGATGAAGTAATCAAAAAAGTACAGCAAGGCAAAGGATATAGAATGGGCAGCGGGAAAAAAAGGATCATCTGTTACGAAGATGATGCCCTAATCTGTGCAGAAAGTGAAGACGATCTCCAAAGGCTGCTAAACATTAAAAAAAAACAGAAAAACAATAAACTATGGAAATCTCAACCGAAAAAACAAAATGTATGACCACGGCTAAAGAATCCCTTAGATAAAAGTTAGAAGTGGATGGACAAATAGTACAGCAGTTGATGAAATTCACCTATTTTAGAATCGAAATTATGAGCTACGCAAGCATTGAAGACGAAGTGAAACAACAAGGAGCCAAAGCAATTAAAGTAGCATGTTGCCTTAACTATTTAATATGGCAAAATAATTATTTTAGACAAGAAACAAAGTCGTGAATTTATAAAGCGACCATCAGGCCCATAATGACTTATACTTCAGAAACAAGACCGGAAACAACAAGAACAAGACAGCTTAAAGAAACAACAAAAATTTAAATATTTAGACGCATATCAAAGAAAACAATTCTAGACAGAGAAAAAAGTGCAAATATTAGACAAGCTTGCAAAGTAGATAATATCAATAACTGGGTCCTCAATTGAAAAAAAAAACAATGGAGCATATCGATAGCCGTAGGAAAAAGGAGTATAGGACGCCCAAGAAAAAGGTAGAGTGAGAGCTTTCGTCCAACCTAACTGAAAACCGAAGAAGGAACAGGCCACATGCCTAGTATAGAAGAAAGAAGAAAAAGAAAGTGTACGTAAGCGCTGATTTAGAAAAAGAAACGATTTAGATGATAATAAACCCCCAATCCTACCTGATTCGATTTATATTAACAACGTTTGGACTAAGAATGTGAAAGAATAAACAATTTCAAACTGGTTTTTAAAAGCTGGGATTTGAAGATGGATGGAATGAGAACAGTAGAACATACCGCTAGCCTAACTTGTACCACGAAATGATGAGGCACAGATATAACTCAAAAAACGATTCACCAAGTGGTTTGGCAAACATTGCCAAACATATTGAGAAAGGTGCTATTGTGAATGACGAATTCATCAAATTACCCATAATCCCCAACCTACAGAGACCTCACAGACTCTTTAAAACAAAATTTAAAAAATTAAATTTAATGGAAAATGTAACTGGGAATGTGTGGAATGCATACTACAAACTAAGAAATTCCATAAACTAAATTTATATTTTCTAAGGTTATTAAAATTTTGTTCCTAAAGAAGGGTTTTTTATTGAAGAAAATTCTGTAACTAAAATGTTCTATAAGTCAAATGTCCCTTACTAGTTTGGCTTAGGGAGCTTTGACTGAACTTGGCAATAACTTTATTATTATTATTATTATTATTATTATTATTATTATTATTATTATTATTAAAAGAAATAAATAATAACTACTAATACTTTTTAACAGTTATAATATACAGCTAAGGTAAAACCAAAATATAGAACATTTAAATAAATTATAAATTAAAATAAAGTAAAACATTTAGAACTAAAATATTTATTCAAAATATAATTTGTATAATGATGTTGTAAGAAAAATTTATTAATCGAGAAAAATTCTTAAAATATTAAAAGGAATGTTGTAACTAAACAATCATCTATTTTCCCATTCTTTGAATGCACCATTCTTGTTGACACAAAGGGCAGCGATTATTTTGTTTTACCCATAAAGACATGCAGCAGTAATGGAACGAATGATTACATTCGCCCCAAACTACGACACAGTCTTGTTTACCAACATCCTTCTTGCTCTCAGCTTGACATCTTAAACAAGCATCTGTAACAAAATAAACATTTTGAAAACAAGCGTAATAAAGAGATCTACTTATGTAATACAATAGGCACTTAAAATTTATTATCATATCACGAACAAATTATTTATATATTTATAAAATTAGTTATTTTCTTGTAGTGGAAATTTACCTTCACAGCAACTTGCAATATGTACATTTCAGATGCATTCACGATGTTATATGAATTATTTATTTTACATATTGATTTATTTTAATAAATAAAATCTGTATGTACATATGTAATTACAAGCAAATATATGTACAGGTTTATTTTTATTAAATTAATTATTTGTCGAGGATTTGCAATAAATACAGGGTGGTCAAAATTGAGTAGTCTAACATGGGTTTATTACTTATTATTAAAGATAAAGACTTGGTTAAATGAAAAATGTTGAGTAGAGTTCTGTGTTGACTTAGACTGGACTTCCAAACCATTGGGCACAGGAAAATCCGAAACCAAGTCTGGTTTGGCTTTAACGTTTTCTTTGTGGCATTTTGGGAAATGATTTACCTGGTCCCATAATATTTGATGAAACTTTAACTGCGCAACGATATTTTGAAATTCTTCAAACATCTTAAGAAGATTTATTAGATGATTTACCTTTGGCACAAAATAATGAAATATGGTACCAGATGCTAGAAATATTATTATTTCTTTGAATAACCGTTTTAATAATAAAGTGTTAGCGATAAACACTCCTGTTCAGTAGCTAACCAGACCAGCAGACTTAACGCCTCTTGATTTTTATTTGTGGGCAACTTTATAAGATAAAGTGTATGGAATTCATGTCAACTATAATAATGAATAAAATCTACTTGAAGCTGTTACGGATGCATTTAACAACATTAATCGCAATACATTGCGACAAGTAACTCGCAGTGTAGCAAAACCATGTCGATTTAGTTTAGCTAATAACGGCCAGCATTTTAAGCATTTACAATAATTTATTGCTATTTTAGTACTCAATGGCATAAAGTTCTTTTTTTTGTTTTATAAAAAATTTAGACCTGCATTTGTTTTCATGCCTATTTAATTTAAAATAAAACAATTAATATTTCTTATAATATATTATTCTGGCATAAGTTTTTATACATCGTTGAAACGAAAAAAAAAGTCTATTTAATTATGTAAAAATCAAACATGGCGTCCATTTAAAATAAGAGAGTTGTTATTAATATCTCTGAAACCGCCACTTTCAATTTTATTTTAACAGTAGTTCAGTTTCCTTCGTTGAATCAAATAAATTTCATATGAAACGTTTTTTTGTATCTTTTATAATGACGGAAAAATTGACTTTTTAGAAAATCGTGATTTTCTGTTTTTTTTTTTAATAATTTCTAAACTATTAGGAATTTTGAAAATGTCTCAGCAGAATCTAAGTCAGTACAAAATCCATACAACTTTGCCCATTTAACAAAGTCTCTATCTTTAATAATAAAAAATAATAAAAAAGATACTACTCAGGCCACTTAGTTTGGACCACCCTGTATTGGTACTTCCTCAAATGCATATTTTTTTTAAATTCTTACATAAAGAAAAATAATACATGTAAAAATTTAATAAAAAACAAATATTTAAGGATGTACAAATAACTGATAAAATTTCAATTGAAGAATTATACGTTAAAATTAATGCAAAGTCAAATTATTGCTTTTCGAAAAATTATTCTCGAAAAATTGCTGTCAAAGATTATTCCGGCTACCAGGAAAAATAATTGCAAGGGTAACCAATAGAGGTCAGGTTTCTTAGCATTCAGAAAAGCACAAAAGGAAAATTTTAATAGTTCATTACCAGTAGTTACATCTTGCTTCTAACAAACTTCAAAGAGTTTACAGTGTTGCATAATTAACGGTTTTATTTTTTTATTTCGGAAATTATTTGGAGAAAGGACTTTTCCATATTTATAAATTTGTGAAGAGATTTTTAAACTGTTTTTTTAAGCAAATAGTGAAAACGGGCAATATAACGAACCTCAGCAATAAGGAAGCGAGAAAAGACAGAGATTTAAGGTTTGGAAACACAATGATTTGGTAGCATTTTTAATTATTGATTGGTCTATAACAGTTTTGGTGTCCCTTCGTGAATAACTTCTGAAAATTAGATTTTCTCTTCTTTTGGGTTAGCTGTAATAATACTCAAAGATCAATTTTGGATTACGTACATTTTAAATAAATCCAAAAATAATTAATCTAAAACTTAAAAATAAATTTATTGAATAACCATTAATCTTAAATAAATTATTTATATTTATATTATTTATGCTTATTTTATAAACTTATTTGCAAATTTTTAATTTACACTTTTTATCATTAAAAAACAAATAACATAAGAGTTTATTTATGTAAAAAATGATAATCTTTGACTTACCTAATGCAAGAAATTTAGGCAGATAAGATTAAAAAGTAAACAATGCACTTTTATTTCCTTATCATCAATTTATTATAGAAGACAATGGGCTCTATTGTCTTTAAGCAAAGTTACTGGTGCAGTGTTGATGTGTTATTACAAAATCATAATTAAAAAACATGAGGTAGTCATAATAATCTAAGCAAATTTTTTATTTAGACTAAAAGTAAAAAGATGAAAACAAGATCTAACCACTATTATATATTACGAATGAAGCGTCTTAAATTAAGTACCATTAAGCTATTTCATATAAAAGTTTATGGTTTGTTAATTCTTTTCTATTAGTATGTTTAATTTTCTTTAAATTTGGAGATACTTTTATTTAAGGCTTAACGTGGACAACCCCTTTTCTAATAACTGTTTACATAGTTTGAATATCGAAAAATCGTCTATTACAAATTTTCAATTTTTGTGTATTTTGATTGAATGTTTCTTCGCCTTTCCTATATTTTTTATTAAATAAACTAATCTCATCAAATTAACACGAAATACAAAAAAATGTTAAAAAACGGTCATGATGATTTAACCTCTACTTGCGTTAAATTTAACTTTAAGTAATCAAATTTGAGTGTCCTTGCTAGTCTATATCGTTATCTCCAATTATATGTATTTTTATAGGAAGTGTTGATAATTTGCCAATTGCCATTCTGTTTTATTAAAAAAATTATGTTCAAATTTTTGATGGCCTTAATATATTACATAACTTTTCCTTGTAAAAGCAGATAAAAATCTGCGAAACGCCACTTGTTAGAAAGACCAAATCTGTTATAAATAAAGTTTTTGAAAATTAATATAATCGTAAAGTAAAAACATGAAGTCACGAATTTGTCATAGAGCAACGAACTAAATACAAAAACAAAACCTAGACAGCAACAAAAAAAAATTGGAGTGTCCACTCAATTTTCCTTTTGCGCAACAAATGATCTCTTAGATAAAAGTTGTTGCAATTATGTGGAACTTTACGCGGGCCATAGGTTGCCCACCGTTGCTCTAGGTCTAGGCAGTCTAGGCAATAGATGTAAAAAATGATACGAGTAAATTTTCACTTCCGGTTCACCGATTTTATTCAGAAACTGTAGGATCTGGAACTCTATAGTTTTTGATCATTTTTTAGGTTTTTACTTCTATTGCCTATAGTAAGGGTGGGCAACCTATGGCCCACCTTTTCTGCTGTTTAGAGTATCCGTTTAGATTGTAGAGAGAGGATACGAGACAATGGATATCCAAACACTCAAAAATAGTCAAATATTGTTCAAAGAACCTCAAAACATTGACATCCAGTTGATTTTTAACATATTTTTTTTGCACGATTATAATACTTTCCCCTTTTCAAAAATGTAAAGCTAAGGATGACCTTCATAAATCATAAATTATATCTACTTTTTTTTTACAAAACTCTTTGTTACTGTTTAAGGAGATTCTAGAACATTTGACCTTCAGCATTTGTCCAACGGAAATTTGGTCGCCGGCCATTTAACTGCCGGGACATTTAACCGACCAGCATTTGACCGAAAACCATTTTGATTGGCAATGTGAAATACTACCGTTGTTCATTTTAATAAACATGCGTTTGTTTCATAGAATGTGTCCTAGCGACAAATCTGATTTTTCGATGTTACGGTTTCTCACATGAAACTTGTTCTGTAAATTTAGTACTAACAAATCGTTTTTTTTTACCTATGTAACAATGATTGCAGCCGTTATCCCCACATTCCATTTTGTAAATTCTAGAACTATCAAGTGGATGAGTACGATCTTTTGTAGTAATTTTTTTAATTTTGTGTTGGTAGCAAAAGCGGTGTTAATATTAAATTTAGAGAACATGGAAAAGACGGAGCATTACTCTTCCCAGATATTCCAATAATTTTTTACTACCATATAAAATCTATAGAAAACCCACACACACAATACTAATAATTGTTTCCCTAATAATCACAATTTTGAGGCAATATTTTACGTTGGCGATCAAAACGCCTGTCGTTCAAGTGTCCGACGAGAAAATAGCTGGGGACTAAATGTCCAGATACCGTTTTAAGAGTTAGAAGAAGTGTCGCACTTACTAGAGTACCTACCTAAATAAAATTGCGTTTGTTATCATGCCCCAAAATTAATCGTAAGATTTATGTATACAATGCATCCTAACTAAAATTTGTCCTCTAAAATATCAGTAATTTTTAAAGATTTCGAAAAATTACTAAAGCATGTAGCACTGTTTCTACTTTATTTCTTCATCTCTGTGCACCAAAAAATCCTGAAAAGCCTTAAATAGCAAACGGTCTAGTGCTAGTGGTACGTATTCAAGCTATTTGCATTTATCGCATAGAAGTCTTGAAAACTGATCAATGAAAATTTAAAAAAAATGCAAGTCTGTACAAAGGATATAAAATGATAATGTGCCGTTTTGCTCTGAGAGCAAAAGGGAAAAAGCATAAGTCGGTTTCTCGGCGTGCGCTAGGAATTTCTCAAAATTTGACACTGTAAAGGTGCAGGAGCAGTTGATTGTTTGCTCTTATTTTTATTACTTTATACCATTGGGTAGTTCTCGATGTTCACCGTATCCTTGCCTATCGTTTAGTTTCTCAAATGCAGCATTTGTCGATTATTTTCTGTATAATTTTCGTCCTTACATCCTGATTACGTTGGTGCCAGGGCTCAATGTTCTACTCTAAGTATGATCTTCTTCTTATATAGTTTGTATCTATATCATGTCTTATTTCATTATCATGACGTCATCATGTTCGTTGTCTGTTTCCGAGGCTATTCGTGGTTATCTGTAGGTTTTAGGATAGGTATGGAGCTAACTTTTCCACTTAACCTCCTCTTTTGTCCGGGCCGCAGTAGACTGCTGAAAAAAACGGCTAAGATGGGTCGCATCTACTGACTGAGAAGGAAGGATAAGATAAGATTGGTAAATTATGAGTGACAAAAAATCAGCTTGCCGTAGAAAATATAAGCATCGGAAGGTCGTGATCCAATTAAATTAGCAACGAATCAGGTACTTGAGGTTTAAAACTGTCTTTTCGTTGATAGTAATAAATTAAAAATTGTTAATGTGCACTCATTCAAATTTGTTTGCTGATAAGGATTGTTTTTATAAACTTGTTTATTTTTAAGGTAAATAGCGATTAGAAAAAATAATTTTTCCAGACCTACCGCATCCTTTATGTGCTCTAAAAATAAATATAAGGAAATTCAAATATTTTATGCTAATGATTCAGTAATTTTCCGTAAAACTAAATTTAAATTATTAACATTCACAGTATACGTTAATGCAAATTTATGTTAAAATTATTTACGTACACTTTTTAGTTCAACCGTAAAACAATATTGTAATGTGTTATCAACATAATATTATGAGTTTTTTTTTTAATAAAATTTAAATAAAATTATAAAAAAGTTACGATTGCCAAAATTTAATTTATAAAAATTAATAACGGGGATCATCTTTTAGATCAGTATAATTTTAATCATTTTATAGATTTATTTTATTATTTTTCATTGGTTTGGTAACTAGTGTTCCTTTGCGATTCTTAATGCTTCACATCACCATATTCCGAAACTGTCATTGTTGGTTGTCTACTTCGAAACGTTAAACTGCTGCCAAAAGTCCAAAACAAAACTTTATTCATGTTGGACGAAAAGAAGAGGAAAATAAAACTGTTGGATTATTTTCGACAAACAAAATAATTTTTCATCCAAGTGAATATAGTTTATTACATCGATAATAGCCAATTATTTTTTTATATATGATAAGTTGTTTTCAAGATGAGTTTTATGAAATTAGATTAGACTCAAAAATCCAAGACGAGCACTGCACGAAATGAAATTATTCTACTTGGAACATGGTCTGAAAGAAAAAGTCCAAGAAGTAGTAATGAAGTAGTAATAAATGAAGGAATAAATTCGATATGGATGTTCTTATAGAAACAGAAAAAAAACTAACGGAAGAGATAATCTTGCTACTTAATTATCTGTACAATTTTAGCGACTTTCAAAAAAACGAGAAAGCAAACAAAGGAGTAAAGTTGATAAACAATAAATTTATTACAAACCTTCAACACCGGAAAACATCAAATAAAAAATTAATACTAGCAAACCTACGAATACAAGGACACCCAACAACAATATATATGGCCCAAACACAGAAAACATTGAAACAAGAAATCTACGATCAGGAAAACGACCTACAGATAAACATAGGTACAAGAGAACTGATTGTACTTGAAGGCTTTAATGCACGAACAGGAAATATGGAAAACATTAAATACAATACGGATAACAAAGATAAATGAAAACGGTTAAAGACTAATTGATATAGGTGTACAACATAACCTGAAAATACTAAACGGCATCTTTAACATAAAGCAATACACAATTATACTTGGCACCAGCATACAAGAGACTTACAAACCATAACAGACCACATAATAGCCAAGCGGAAAACAAAGTGGCAAGTGCAAGACACCTGAGTATGCAGGGGCAGTGACTGCGACTCAGCCCACTGGTTAAAAAAGTACAGAAGCACACACATTAACAGATAACAGACCACCGAAAACGGACAAGATCCAAGAACGAAAATACAACACAGAATCAAGTATAAAAACACTGTACAAATAAACACTAAACCAAAAGATATACCCACATGCTATAGCAGAATCAACCGATAAACTTTACTTTACGTAATAGAAGCCCTGCAAAATGCAAGTTAAAAATAAAAAATATATAAAAAGAATACGGATATTACATGAGAACCTAAACTGAATCGCAATACAAGAAGCACATACACGTTTGCTAACAACGATGAAAGACAAAATAACGTACAAACAAGAACAAGCCAAATTTAAAAGATCTGTGAGAACAATAACGCAACATGTTAAAAAACAATGCGAGAAAGTAAACTCATACATTGAAGTAGCACGATCAAGGATTGCATTAAATTTTACAAATTTTCACTTTGGATATTATTATATATCCTTGTAGCTCCCCTTGGAGCATAGGGCACCTTTCGGTGTTTCTTGGCTTTATTTTTTTTAATAAGGATGCCAGCCTTATGTATTTGTCTGTTTACTAATTTCTTCTA
>JARJDX010089262.1:0-17858 GCA_030264735.1 Gymnusa sp. GC000175
ATTTACATGAGTTAATAGTCGATTTCGCCTATTTTAAAAGTTTATATTGCATACAAAACGAAATCACATCTCCCACCATTCACCTGTCTAGTCTCCACTAGCCTCTCAACTCAATTTTAACGTATCGAACTGTCGTGAGATGGTGTGGTGGTTCATTTTTCATAAATTCAATTTGTTTACGTTTTGTAATATGGAGAGTCAGTGTTTTTAATAAAATGATTTGAGGTTATGTGGTAATTAATGTTAAGGATTTACTCAAAATATAAAATTATACATCCTTAATTAATAAAATGATCTTGATTTGAGTGTTTTTTTGGTAAACCCAAGTTGTGCTATATTATATATAGAATATTGGTTAAATGTGTACTAGTATTGTCTAAAGGCATAGAATTGAACCAGGTTTGTCTGATTAAATGCTTAGGCAGGTCAAATAAAGAGATGGCGACAATAAAAACGAGGTTCGGTCACGTATTGAACAAGCACCTTGTTAATGACTAAAGATCTCAATCTCCTTATAAAAGTTTGCCAGCTTCGATGTTATGTATTTTCCATTTTGCTATATAGCGTAGAGGCATAGAGATTTCCGGGATGTGAAACATCTTGATAGTCTCTTGGATGGTTGAGGTCCGGAATTCGGATATACTTCTATTACTAAAAATCTGATGTGGTCACCACCTGACTTTATCATACAATAAGTTTTTAAAATGTAAAATTTTAAAAAAATGATAACAACAAAATTTGTTTTAAATTTAATTCTAGACACTTTTGTAATATTTGCAAAAAACTGAAAAACCTCACCAATAAACCACCACTTTCTTGCGCACAAAAACGCGCCATACACACACACCCACACAGACATTTTTTAAGTCAATGTTCAGGTGACCATAAAAGGTGTATTGCCACTAAAATTTCAACTTTTTTTTGACGATTACAATACTTTATCTCGAGATAAAGTAAAAAAAAGCCCAGAAATACTAAACAACACCAACATAGGAGGAGTAGTTCAAGTTATAGACTGCTTCACCATGCAAAGAAAAATAGCAGGCCAATGCAATCCAGCCAGGAGAAAGACATCATGGCTGTAGAATTTACTAGCCTGGTGTGGAGTAAAGACAGGCACACTATATAGAATGGTTGTCAATAAGATACAAGTGGTTATTATGGTAACTAACGTGCTGAAAGAATATGGAACATGAAAAAGAAAATTGGCTAGTTCGCTAGTTCTTTCTCATTTCTTACGTGTGACTCTGACTTGTCAAAGCCCATCTTCTTTATATTAAGAATTAAGCCCGTTTTTAAATTTTAACATTTTTTTACCTAACAGCATAATCTTTGACAATAAACTTTTAACAAGCTGTAAATCTGTAAATTCTCCTCTTGCATCCATTTACTTTATTGTCCAGTTTTCTAGTTATTTTTTAAATAAATTTTTAGAGCTTTATCCCTGTTAAAGTCGTGACCGTTCTACTGTTGACGTTGAATTTAATTTTTAATTCGTGCAATTAATTACCAATTAGCAAAGATATCCATCTTATATTTAAACTACTTTAATAACTATCATATGATACTTTATCATGCGAAAGTAAGAAAAAGTAGGACTTGTTTTTAAGGAAATTTCATTTTATAAAAAAAATATTTGTTTAAATTTAAAAATGTATTGATGGTTTTTTTGTACAGCTACTTTATTGAGCTGGCAACAATGTTTACTTTTCTTGAAAGTTTTTCAATTTTATATTCATGCTTGGTATTTTGTATGAAACAAAAACATTATTATACTAATATAAGCACCTTGTGTATAAATTTAGCAAGTTTGATTGGTTATCCTTCTTCCAATATCCAAACATCAATTTGAATGTTTATATTAAGTACATAGTTGATGGCATTGTTGTTATTTATTTACTTGTGGTTAGAGAGCTGCTGGTTGTTGTTGGTAAACTATAGATAACATTTATTTTATTACCGTTATATTTTTAGCATGTGTAAACATGCATAATGTGTTTAGAATTAATTAGTAATTAATGCAATTAAATTAATTATTAGCAAACGTTAATGAAATCAGTTTATATTCTAGACGTATACTTTTCCAATTGGTAGAATTTCCTAATTAAATTACACAGAGGAGAAACGTATCAAAAAATATCTAAACGTGGTTGTCAGTAGGGGTTGCGAGGGTGTAAATTGGCGTCAGAAATTGAGATAATGTCGCACAAGTTTATTGTAATTATATTATATTAGCTTTATGATTCAGAATTATCTCGCCTTATAATTTTGGAATTTGTCATTCGTTCTCTGCGACAAATGTATCATGCAAGGGAATGTCGAGTTTCAGACGCGAAACTTTGCGTTTCAACATGCGCTTTACATCTATGTTTTAATTAAAGCCAAAGTTTTTTTTTTGTCGCTGCAAATCAGATTTGTTCATTTAATTTTAGTGGGGGTGAGTTAATCTGGAGTAAAGCAGGGTTATAGATCCGTCACTGTTGAAAAGTTCACGACGCTTATTTATTATTTAGTCTGTACGGCCGTATATGCATATTCATAAGATCCGGATCCGGTCCTGCTCTGAACTGAGTCATGTTTATGGCTTGTTTCGCATATCGGTTTTCTATAATTCGATTTCGATGGCTGCCAACGGAATCGGCCCCAATATGAATACTCCACCACGACATTACTCCAGAGGTACCAAATGCAACATCCCTTGTTGTTTGAACGACTAAACGAGCTTTGTGCTTTGCTGATATGCAACGGGATTTCACAGTAATAAGCATTCTTATTTATTTACATGTGTTGCTGTATGACTTTATATTATATCAGCAACAGCCTCCATTTGCATAAACTAAATTTAAAACTCCGTAGATACAAATGTTGCATATTCATATCTCTTGCTGTGTACACCGTAAAGATCCCATAGATTATAACAACGCTATAGTTATGCATAGATTGTCGGTAAATAAAGTTTAGAATTAATGACTGGCGCCTGGACCAGCGCCTGCAACCCGCTGAAATGTTAAATTCGCAACCGTTTCTTCCTACGCGAATGAATAAATCGGGAATCTGAAGTTATCTTGTAATTAATTACACTGTTTTATGTAAATGAAGCGATTAAAATGATGTTTGAAAGTGTAAAACTATGAAATATATCATTAGGAGATAACCAACTAAGCATGAGTCTCGATTTTCTTCCTCCAGCTTCTAGCATCAATCAATTAATTAGCGCAAGCGATTAATTTATGTTTTATACCCTTGACACATGCTTTCAAACACAAAGAACTTTTATGTTTACTTACTGTTAAATAAATCTAAATTTAAAATAATTAATTATACAGAACAAATTATGATATTTTATTTTAAAAACGATAAACAAAACAATAAATTTATTTAGTAACAATTTAATTTATTATTCTTAATATAAAATATAAATTATTAATATAAGTATTCAATTGCTTTAATTAATTTAATTTTTTTAATTTTGTTATTAATTTTTTAAGGTTCATAAATATTTTTACAATCTGTTTATTAAAACATTAAGAAAAATGTTTAAGAAAAGGAGTAAAAGTAACTTAGATCCAATTTAACCTTCTTTATCTTCTCCTTCTTTTTTTTTTTTTTTTTAATTTCGCGGCGTCAGCTGCTGAGGCTATTGGCCTTCTCCTTCTTTTCTTCACTTTAACCGATACCTGCTAGCCTAGAACTATGTCTGTAAATGTAATGTTGGCAACTTACAGGTTGACCTACAGTTTACCGTAAATAACAAACCAATGGAGTTACATTATTTCTAATCTAACTCCAGATAGAAACGATTTTAGCCATGAAACTGCTGCGAACCTACGATCTTGTAACTTCTTTTATTTTGTTTTTCTTCTTGTTTTCTTGTTGTTTTTTATCTTTTTTTTCTTCATTACTCAATTTCTGTACTTTGTTGATTCCAATTTTAAACCTGGTTCATTAAAATTTCATTAAGTAATCCTTGCACTTCATCCACTTGGTTTGTATCTTATTATGTATTGTTTTAAAATCTCGTTTTTTTTATTCTTTACACATGTTTTATCCGGTCTTAGAGAATATAATAAACGCGTGGCCCCTGGGTACAAGGCGTAAAATGTAGCAAACGACAGAGGGTGAGGGTAAGATTTAAACGCCCTATAATTAATTGGTACAGATCATCTAAAGGAGACAATACTGAAAAATAAACGGATGTTATGGGATTTCTCAAAATAGTCCCACCTATTGGTTACTTAGCTAAAAGTTTTTAATCTCTTCTGAAAAACTTTTAAAGATATTTTTATTTAATCACGTTGGTTAATGTAGATGTCCAAAACTATCCAATAAATTTTTTATTAAATGGGAACCTAATTTTTGAGATATTTGGACAGGTCCAGTAACTTTGTCACCTAAAAGTATGAGGTAGTATGCGTCTAATCCGGTAGTTCTGATTTTTTGCAGACTTGTTTATGATGTTGGCCTAATGAATAATCCAAGTTTGTGACCTCGAGCGCTAAAGGCAACTTTGTCAAAAATCAAAAAAACCGCGAAAAAATCTTTTTATTAAATTTTGGCAAATATAACCCTAAAGGACTAGTTTTTGAAAAAACTTTCTTAGGACGTTTTTAAAGTAGACTAAATTTGCTACAATATGATTCTAGAACTGTCTCTGTTCTTGAAAAAGTTATTCTATAGCTAGAAAAATAAAGCAGGTATGAGCAAAAATGTAAATAATTTGGTCATGAAAAAAAAAAATTTGCAAAATTTTAAAATTGCTTGTTTTTTCCAAATTTCATAAAAAAATAGATGTTGACAGAAAAAATTAAAACCATTATACCAAGTAAATTCACTGCGTTGGCCGGATTTAACACTACGGCATTGAATATGATTGGTCATTGTTTGATTTTTTGTTTGTGAAATTATTGTAACAGATCATGATTAGTCTTATAGGTTTAAAACGAAGAATATTTAATAATTTGGTTTAAAATCAAATCCAAATTTTGATTTTTCATAATAGATCTTTGTCCAGTTAATACATTTTTTAGGTAGGTAGGTTTGTTCTTGATGTACTGGTTTGTTTTTATTGTACAAGTTTGTTGTTGTAGTACAGATGATTTTAATTATTTTCGTTACTTGTTGTTTGTTGTTCTCTTTTTAAATATCTGGCTTACCCTTCTAGACGTGTTTCTTCAAATATCTTGTTTGGCTCCTTCCAGGGTCTAATAGTGTAATTTGTGAAGGATTTTACCGATAATAATGCCCAAAAGAAATTTTTTTATCAACCCTTTTCCGTTTCCAATGTTAACTAGTTTCCTAGATATCTTGCTTTTTGTTATCTCTTGATGATACCGCCCCTATTCCTTTCTTTTTGGTATCTGAAGGTGTCCATTCACAAAACCAATATGGCTAAATATCCTTGCTCACCTTTAAAAGGTGACCATAATTCCTCTTCGATGATCGTTGTTTTCCTCGCTTTCTCCTACTCGAAGGTATGAATTTGTAATACGTTATAAAAATTTATAAAAAAAATTAAGATTTGTTGGACATAATGTAAACATCTCATTATTTAAGCATTGCTTTAAATTCTATTCATTGAACGATAGAATTGTAAGCGATGTCCTTAAAATAATTTAAATGGTCATGATCTTTTTTATGTCTTGCTATCTGAACGTATCAGCCCCCAGATCTTATGCAACCTAATATCGTTGTTTACCTTTAAAAAGTGATCAAACTACTTTAATTCATGCTTTCTTTACGAATTTTGTTTCTCCTACTTTGAGGTTTCCAATTTAGTTCACTTTTTTCTCATATATCCCCCTCATAATGGATTTCATTTACTTTTCTCTTTATTTCACATTATAAAGAACTGATATAACCAAGAATATATCTAACTGGTTTAATTTGCTTTTTCCATCGGTTGAAAGATCTGCCTCTTCCTCCTTTACCTTTTATGTACCCAGCAACTATTAATTTTTCAAGATTATCGTTTTTGCGCTTCCCCTGTAGTTGTGGGGTGCTAAGAATAACACCACGGTACTCTCTGTCTGTCGTAAAAGGCGACTAAAAGTGAAACTGAGTCACAACGGTATAACTGTTTTAATATTTTGATAAAGGACACTTGAAAATTTAAAAAAAAGTTATTATATTTTTAAAAGTTTAATATTTTTTAGGGCTTAAATAATTTTATTAAGCATATAAAATAATTTATGAGAAATTTATGCTTAGAGATTTTGAATTTATAAGTCTGTGTAAAAAATTCATAAAATTAATGAAGATTTGTTTGAAAGAATGTAGAAGTCGTTACCGCAATTAGGATTAGTGTTGTTTGAAGAGGGTTTTATATATTTAAGCATGGAAAAGTTGTGAGTAAATTTAGCTAAAACAAAAAACGAAAGATGAATGTAAATGAAAATTGATAAAGAAGTAAATATAGTTACCTCCATTAATAATTGTGCTCTGAAGTCAGATACAAGCCAGCTAAGTGGTTTGTAGGAGAATTGAGAGGGTCTCTTGCTCTGATCTGCGCTCTGCTCTTGGTCGTGGTAAAGCAATGGATTTTGATTGATAAAGTAATTAATCATTTTACTGGCGCTTTTCTTTGCGCTCCTCATTTCCCATTCTACAGAATGTCAACATCGAATGAATTTTACTGATTTCACTAATGGAGGTTAATAGATCATCAAAGTTTACAATATGGCCGCGGGTTTTATCATAATGAGAGATGCCTTTTATTATCTATAAATTTATTTATACAACCAATAACTTGTTTTTACGGCCGGATTATTAATTATATTTTATGATTGGCACAAGTTGCCTTTAATTTTATTCATTTATCTTTTATTATATTGTACCCGTATTTCAATGGTTATGACCGTACATTTTGTTTGACAGTAGGAATATAATATTTATTGCCTTCTATTACTTTTCTATATTGGAAATTACTATACTTTACGTTAATAAAATTGATGGTCTTTGTATATTGTTTGCTCAGTTTCGCCGTTAAAAGCAAATATAATTAAGTATTTGTTTTAATTTCAGAACAGGTGTGTTTGCTTAGAGCTTTTTCTATATCTAAAAAGCAGTTGATCGGATCTTGCAAAAGAATATCAGATTCTGGTATTTGTTGACGGAAATCTGTATATATTGTATGTGTAACTGAGTGCCACCCCTGAGTTTGCTTTCAAACTGAACGCGTAACAACGATTCGAATATAAATGGGGCCATTTATAAATTTTCTGACGTTTGTTCCTGCAAAGGATCATTTCCGACATATCGAAACGATTCCAAAACACATTCTACAAATGCTTCTATATGCGGCATGATACAGATTCATATGAAAATAATATTTCTTAAATAGGTACCTGTTTTGAATACGGTTTTTTTTATTCGATTATAGTTTTAAATTTATGCGGTAGTCATGTGTACTGTCATATTATAAACTGTTCCCGATATAAAAGCGCACCATCTAGTTGTTATAATTGTA
The DNA here is from genome assembly GCA_030264735.1 of Gymnusa sp. GC000175. Classification (NCBI taxonomy): domain Eukaryota; kingdom Metazoa; phylum Arthropoda; class Insecta; order Coleoptera; family Staphylinidae; genus Gymnusa; species Gymnusa sp. GC000175. Next base: position 7,466 of record JARJDX010089262.1, read on the forward strand.
TTTTGTGGCATTCTGATTAAGGCAATTAGTAAAAATGCGGTTGAAATAATTTGATTTCGAAATGATATGTTTGCAGTATTCAAAGGTTTCATTATCGCACGCGATTGTAAATGCATTAATTAGAATATTCATGTATCTTGGCGGATCGAACGCAAAAAAAGCGGCGATAAGGGTGACCACAAAGCCAAGCCACCCCCAGCCACCCCCAGCCAACCCCCTTATTCTAATAGAATTAACCATTTGTTTTTATAGCCTTTACTTTTTCCGTACAAAAGGTTCTTGTTTTATCTTTATTTGCGCTCGTAATGAACGTTATAATGATTTTTTAGATCGGGGGGACAACAGAGGCTTACCCGAATATTAATGCCAATAGTGTTTGGCGAAGTCTTTGTTCTTAAAATGAGGGATCCTTATCAAAGCATCCCCGATGTTTTTATTGCCGGGGGATCGTTACGTAATTCTTCTAACACGATGTTACGCATGTACGATTAGTATAATTCATTTCGCGTTATTTGACATCTAATTAGTCAATTTGGGGTTTATCAGTGGACCGCTGGGCTCCGGCATAAAATATACCGGCTACGTGCGAGGTTAAGCGTTAAATTTCCTGTAAAAATATATGATGCTTGGTTTCCACTTCCAGTTGGAGCTCAGAAATAATGACCGAAATAATGAATCCTGTTTCATGTAGAATACATTAAAAGGTCTCGCATCTCATACATGCAGGATAGCCTTGCGTCCGTACTGGTGATATTTGCTCCTGCCATTGCCTTCGCTCTTTACTTAGCTTTCTACGAAATAATACTAAAAGTAATATTAAAGTGAAGCGGTTCACCCTTGCAAAACGGTTGCCTTTTAAACTTTTCTGAATTTTACATTACGTAATTACTTTTCTATCAAATTGAAACAAAATTATTTTCAAACTTAACTCATCATTATTAAACTTATATAATCTTAAATCTCCACGTAATAATTAAATAATAATAATAATAAAATTATCATTATATTAAATTACAAATCATTAATCAAAATGTCTTCTTATAAAATTATAGCAAGAAAGCTTTAAATGTCCTTCTTATCAATAATATGAGTACATTTGGGCTTCCCTTGGGTAACGAAACCTAATACCGGCTAATCTATCCACTCTAAAAGTATTGCAATCTGTAAATGTAGCAAGAATATACATGAGGAAAATATTACAAGTGCTGCAAATAAAAATGAAGGACGAAACATAAAAAATAATATACACCAAACGGAAATAAAAGAAAAAAATAATTTTCAATAGAGAAAATATATAAACGAAAGCTTACGAGCGCTGAAAATAAAAATGAATGAGGACAAGGCATGAAAGGAAGTAGGTAGCATATGCACCAAACAAAAATACAAAAGCTATAAAAAACTATTTTTGAATACTAAAAACAGAAATTGTTAGCGAAAGGTAAAATATTATATAAAGTGGGATATACAAAAAAGAGTTGGATAAACTGGAAACTAAAAGAGAACCACACTAATCGAAATGACCTAGGGTATATGAAACCTATGTATGAATTTTGTATATTATACACACACAAAGCCATTTATACTAGGAACATTGTCTGCTAATAAAAAATCCATTGTAGACTTTTTGTAGTTTTTTCTCTCTCATTGGAGCATAGGGCATGTTTTTCGTGTTTTAAGGCATGATTTTTAAAGTTGCCAACCTTGTGCTTTTTTTTTAATTTCTTACACTGCATTCTGTTTTTTTTTTCTTCTTTTTTTAGGTTGTTCCAGATTTTATGTATTTTTTCATGTTCTACGTGCGTTTGTTTTTGCCATATATTTATAGGTCTGCCTGTCTTTCTTCTTTCTTTTATATTGTACTTTGTTGCTTATCTGATAATGTTTGTGTTTTTATTTCTTAGCCAAGCCTTTCCTTTTTATGGTCACTTTGATTTCCTCCATGTTACATCTTATTCTTCGTTTGTTATTGTTACGTAGTAATAGATTTTTAGAATTTTTCGTTATTATTTATTTACGAGTTTTAGATTTGCGTTTGTTATCCACGATAAGCCGCTGCATATAGAAGTATGCTTTTTAAATTGTTGTTGAATATTGAATTTTGCTTTTGATTTTCATTTTGTTGGATCTTTAAATTTTTCGCAGCATGGTAAACCTTGTGCTGTTATGATTTTTGTCTCCAGATTTTCATTGCTTCTGCCTGTTTCACTTATAACACTTCCCAAATAGTAAAAACTGTTTTTCTTTCTCAATAACATTTCCGTTTCTATAGATGTTTATGTCTCGTGGTTCGTTTTGCACATTCTACAAGCAAATTTGTCCACTTTATTTAGTTTATAAATTTGAAACTTTATTGGGCATTATTCTGTTAAGATGCCAGTGGCTAGTCTTGTATTATGTTTTGAGAGTAGCAGGAGCTTTTTTTTCTGTTTTAACTAGTGCAGTTTTTTAGTGTGCTATTTTGCACATGTTTTTTCATTCTTGGACCACCACTCTCGTCCGTCGTCAGCTTATGTGACGCCACTCCTGGCGCATCGCCTCTTCTCTGCCTGTAATGCTGGCAACTTACATTACAGGTGGACCTACAGTTTGGCGTGGATTCCGAACCACTGAGTTACATGATTTCTCATCTTACCCCTGACCAGAGAAGGTTTTTAGCCATGAAACCCCACGCTGGCAAGGCGGGTTGGGAAGTTGTGGCAGTGTTGGACATTTAAATATTTTAAATAAATATTTGCATGTTGTGGAGCGCGTACCCACGNTTGATCAATAGTGTTTGTACAAAATTGAGTTTCTTCTCATTAATAGTAAATTTAATTGTGAATAAAATCAGAATAAGAAATCCAATATTGGTGCATGGAGTCAAAAGTTATAACAAGTAGAGTGAAAAGTGATCTTTCGGAAGAAAATTTTCACGTTGTCGTCGTGGGAAAGCTTAGTACCAGTAGCAATGTTCCTGAGAGCGATACTAGCTGGAGCAAAACCCACCCTTGTTAGGAAGCTGGAAGGCAAGGAACAAGGCAAAGTAATGGAGATTACGGTCCAAAGAATGAGTAAAATCCGAATGTCTAGTCTCTAGTAGAGCGATGAAAAGGATCCCAACGTAGAGGAAAAAAAGAAAGACCAAGATGTCAGTGGAGGAAAGAAATAGCAAAGGCGAAAAAGATAATGGGACAAGGGAGATTAGGTTGGGTTATGTCAACGAAATTAAACGCAGCAAAAACGATTTGACTGCCAATGAAATTCTTTACAGAAAACGTTTAATTAAAACATTAAAGGTGGTAAAAAAATTGTTCGAAAAAAAGTTAAAATTTTAATGGAAAGCAATAATTCAGTAGGCAAAGTTTTATTTAAGTGCACCCTGCAGGTGGTCGACTTTCATTGCAGAAGGCTTACGCCATGAGCCATCTAATTTTTATCAACAACTTTATTAAAGATTGCTGCGAAGCAGCAAGCAATTAAAGAAATATTCGAAGGTGCTCGTTTCAAATCGAAAGAAAATCACTTTAAAGCAAAACCAATAAATTGCCTGCTAGTTGCTTGAGCAATTGGGTTATTAAAAATAGTTTTTTTCTTACATCATTAAGTACGTGCAAGGATAAGTTGCGCCAAAGAGATAAGTTTGAAAAACGGTTGATGAGTAAGCAAAGCAAAAAAAATATATACAACTTACGCGCGCGCTTGCAGATCAGTCTGGAATCCATACAGGTAGGTGCCTGGAGTCTTTCACGCTAAATGTTTAAACATTTAACACGCGCGTGCGTTCAGTAATTAATTAATTGATGCAATTAAAGTCGCGCGCGCTTCCAACATGTTTTTACGAAAATTGCAGATCTTTTAAGGAAAACATAAATTTTCTTTGTAAATCTTCACGCTTTTAGAAAATTGTAAGCTTTTTTGAAAATGTTTAGGTTAACAAGTTCAGCATCTAACTTATAAATGCGCGCGCATAAGTATAGTGAGGACAATCATTTAAGTCGCGTCACACTTTCCTTCTCCCTCTTTCTCTCATATCCTTTACGTCTTACGCATTTGCCACGGTGGATTTGGCAAGCTTTAAAGAAAAATATATATTTTTATTTACGTTTTTATTTTAATTAACGTTTTCTTTTCAAAATATCGCACGAAAAATTGGGTAACTTTTGTAGAAATGTAGACTAGTAGTTGGAAGGAGAGGGAATCAAAACTTTTTTCGCGACGAAAATGAAACGGAAACAAAATTTGAACGCGCTCACAACGATCTTTTTCATTTTTGAAGCTGTCGATTTGAATTTTACTTTGATGCTGTTTTTGGGTGGCGAATACACTCTCAACTTTAAATTTGACATTAATTATGACATTTTTTTACACACAAAATTTAATACTATTGACTGACATTTAGAGATTGATTAGTTATTGTTCACATGGATTTCGTTATTTTTGAATATTTCCAACCCAAGCCGATTTTGAGCTTTTCACAGGCCAAAAAAAAACATTTTCAAGCGATTTTATTCGATTTTGGTCGCAAGGTAATAATTTGGGTGCGTAATTTGGCAGTGGCGTGGTAATTACAGTGTTGATTGACAAGCGAAGGTCGTCGAATTATCTTGTTTGGATCTGCGCTCACGACAAACACCTCTCGCACTTTATTAAACGTTCGCGTTGACAACGCGCGCACGGCAACCTGTAATTTTTAGCCCGGTAATGTGTGCGCTGACGGTGAAATTCCGTAATTACCGACCGTCCGTCAGCGGGCTACTCGATTTCTAGCTCCTCTCGCACGCCAACAAAAAAAAAACAACAAAATAAGAAAAAAAAAACAAGAAATAATAGTTATAATAATATAATAAGTGTCTTTAAGACTTATTTGAGAGGAGGGTTAATAATGCAACTTTATTATTTCTTTTTTTTTACTTCTTTTGTTTCACGGCGTGCGCGCGTTATTAATATTAAATCCACCGCACCCTCGTTTTTTTTTGCTTTATTTTATTAATCGTTTTGTTAATATTTTATGGGGAAGTTGGTAAAAGTTTTGATAAGGAGGATTTTTATTTTCACGTTTAAATAATGCAAGCGTTAAGAATGTCACAAGAATCCCGTAATTGTCGGGTAATTACGCNAGTCGCTAGATTTTGTTTTATACAGGAGGATTCTAATAAAATGAGAGTTAAACTTTAAATGACTGTCAAAATTAATTGAGCGTGCCAAAATGGCTCAAAATTTGGGGAAATGTTTAAAACTTATTCCTCAATAACATATTTAAATTGCAAAAATATTTAATGTTTACCAAAATCGTTAGATTTTGTTTTATACAGAAAGATTCTAATGAAATGAAAATTAAGATTTAAATGGCTGTCAAAATTTTATTGAACGTGCCAAAATGGCTCAAAATTTGGGGAAATGTTCAAAATTTATTCCTTTTTAACATATATAAATTGCAAAAATGTTTAATGTTTACCAAAGTCGCTAGATTTTGTTTTATACAGGAAGATTCCAATGAAATGAAAGTTAAGCTTTAAATGGCTGTCAAAATTTCTGTTTTTGTTATTGAAAAACTGGGACAAATTTTGTCTGTGTGTGCGTGTTTTTGTGTATGTATTACTCTGTTTGTGTATACGTTTGCACACACAATGGTACGAGTGTGTCTTATTTTTTAATTTAAAATTATTTTTAGTTTAGTTGGCGGTCGGACAGTATTTCATTAATTTCTGGTCTGAAAAGAACTGGTCTTTACAAAAAACGATTTTTTTTTGTAAATGCATATGTGAATAAATATTAAAAAAGGCCTATAGAGTGGAGTTCCTTACCTGCTGCAGACGTGCAGAGTCAGCTGGGCCGTGGCGAGGAGGCGAATGATCGCTGGGGCAATAACCATCTGCGCGATTGTGTCGAAAAATTCTAAAAAAAACGAATGTAGAAATATAAATACATTTTTCATCGGGAAGAAATGATTTTTTTTAACACCTTAACCAAACATTAAGTGCACAAAAAGGGAGCGAAAGCACAATGAGAGAATCCTTTTAGCGTGGAGAAAGAATAAAAAAAAATCTTTTTTTAGGGTTACGCTTCACAAATATTTTTCATCATTACGTGATTAGGAAAAGACATGTGTTACTTGACACGTGTGTAGGCGATAATAAAAGAACCTAGGAATTTGACGCAAAATGGAAAAATAACAATCAATAACGTTCTATAACCTCAAAAAATTATAAAGACTAATTAAAAACTCAAAAAACAGCGATCCATATCCTCAAAAACAACTAGGTAATTATTTTTGCATTTTGATGGCCATGATTTTTTCGTTTTTTGGTCACATCTTTTTTTATCATAAACGTAATCAAAATGCTTCTTTAAGAATTATTATGCAAAATTTTAAGACACATTTAAATTTTGAAACAGACTTAAAATCGGGCCATCCGTTTGATAACTGCAATTGTTTTATTAAACATAAAGTTAAATTAAAATGTAAATTATTGAGCTTAAATATAAAATGACGAAGGAGAAAATTGCAAGAATTTTAATATCTAAAATATCATGGCCTACCTATAAGTTTTTCTAATTAAAAATAATAATAGTAATAATACGATTATAAAATATAACATGATTTATTGAGGTTATAAATTTCGAGACTAATTTTTCGACTTTTACTAGTAATTAGCCTTGCCTAATTTTTATAAATTTTCGTAATTAATATCTTACAAGAGCGCCTAAAATATTTACATACTTTCACTGCACCAGTGGCGCACGTGGGATGTCCCACAAGGCAGTTTTAACACGTTCATCATAAACTTTATTAATTCAACCAATAAATCACTCAAAAAATAAAATAATTATAATTTTTTTCAATACGTGCCTTAGTTTTTACGAAAAAACGATTTTAAAATTTTTCGATCGTCTCTTTTTTTGTAAATTTTTAAAATATATTTCTGCATCATCGAATGCAGCTTTTAAAACTAAACATTTTATAATTTGGATTTTTTTTGATCGCGCGCTTAGTCTGTTTACAACGCGCATTTTAAAATTTTTCGATCGTGTGTTGTTTTTTCGTTTTTTTGCAATAACTCGCACAAATTTTAAAATATGGGGTTGCTTGTTTAACATTTTTTTACCAAAATTTTGTGCCCCATCCCGCTACATGAAAATATATAAATATTTGTCGATCGTGTTTTGTTTATTTCGTATTTTTGCCATAACTCGCTTAATTTTTAAGACTTCATAATTTTTTTAACAAAATTTTTGAACAAAATTCATATTTTCAAACGAAAATTTAATTTAATCCAAAAATTATTATTTGTCGCGTTTTTGAATCAAAATTTATTAATGCACATTTTTTTTTTAATCATCAACAAATTTACATAAACACCTTTTAAATAATGCGATTCGTTTTTGTTTCTTTCAAGGATTTTTTCAAATAACCATTAGAGTTGGGTAAGTATAGACTTTAATCAATCAAAGTTAACCTTATATTGTGTTAAACAAAAATCTAAAAATTTATTTTTATACGGTTGTCAATTTGACATTCGTCAAATTGATGAAGTGAATTCAAATTAGAATGTTTCAAACTGCCTTGAAAATTTTGTTATTAATATGAAAATAATAAATTTGTTTCATTTATAATAATTTTGTTTAATTAAAATTTTAATTTTTATCACAGTGGGCTACGCTTTTTTAATATTTGTTAAATAACGTCCACATTTTTAATGAAATCAAAATATTTTTTTAAAAATAATTTATAAATTGATTAATCTCGTCACCCAATGGGATGCTAAATGATTAATTGCAGAATTTTATGAGAAATTTTTTAAATAACTTGCTGTGAGTGTGTCATTGTGCGGTTTTCTTCAGAAAATGCAATGCGAGCGAATAATTCTTTCACATTACGTTCCAATTTAGTGCTATATGTCCGCGAATCAGTCGTCGTTTGTGTGAAATGTGCAGAATGCGTAACTTTGTAACACACATATTTATAAATCTAAATATAAACTCAACTATTATGTGCTTAATCGCCACAATTGCAAGATAATTTTATCGACACAATATTTCCCACAATGAAACAAAAAAAAACATGTGACACAATTAAAAAATATATGTAGCTGAAATAAAAACAAACGAAGCACGTTATGTATAAATTTTGTAATAGCAAATTTTGCTTTATTCGCACATAAATAAATGGGACGCTTAGAACGGTTTGAATCGAACGAAAAAATTGATTCTTACCACGTGTTTTAATTAATTTATACAAATTTAAATGCAAATTTCGAACGCAGCACAAAAATTTAATCAGAATGCTGAAAACCGCATCTCGATATCTTAAAAATTGAGCGAGTTATTGCAAAAAAACGGAAAAACAGAAGACGATCAAAAAATACTTTAAAATCGCCTTTTGTGCAATCTTAAAGGGGTAATAAAAAAAATTTTGGGCATAAAATACTCAGTTTTTAAATCTGAACTTATCCGCGAATAAAAAGTTTTAAATATTTAAAAAACAAACGAATGCGAGGGAAATAAATCAAAATTTTATCAACATTTTTTTATTAAATTTTGATAATTAAACCGTTTGTATGCAATTTAAGTAATTTCATGTCATAATTGTAAAACGTGTGTGTAAAGAAATAAAAGTTTTGGATTTCTGGAAATATTTCTTTAATTAAATAATTCGTTCACGTATTTAGTTTCTGTAAGGAAATTACTATCAGCGCGCGTATATATCGAATATTAATATATTCTTCGACTCCTTTATTGAATTCATAATTTGACGTAACGCGCGTTATTGTTTTGTTTGACTTTCCAAACGACGCGATAGTGTTTTATTTTCACCTAATAATGTTTTATTTTCACGGTGTTATTATAAATAATGTGTTTTATATGCACACTTACAACGAAAAATTTTTAAAAATCGCCGGGTTTTTCTTTTGTTTTAAATATTTTTGCAACTTTTTTTGCATTTTTACATGCAGATTGAAAAGTTGAATATTTTATATGAAAGAATTTTTTTTATACGACTGTTAGTTTTTATAAAAATCAAAATTAAAATTGGTCGATCGTGTGTTGTTTTTTCGTTTTTTCTTAATAACTCTTTTAGTTATCAAGATGTCGAGTTGCTTCTTAAACATTTTTTAAGCAAAATTTTAAGCCCCATCCCGCAACAGAAGAACATATATAAACATTTTGATAACTCCAATCATAAAAAAGTTATAAACGGTTTTTTTTTAATTATATTAAAAATTTATAAATTATCATAAATTAAATCGTAAATATAAAGGTAAAAACGTTCCTAATAGTATAAATTACAACTCGGTTTAACCCTCGATCGAGTCCATTCAATGTAAAGTAATGTGATCCGAGTCCCCCTTTACGGTTTTATAACCAAAAAATCGGAATATAATAATATAATATATAGATTTATTCCACCCAGAAAATTTTCACGTGTATTGGATTTATAAACTGGTTGTGCGGATAAAAAAAAAGAGTTGAATAATTTCGAATCGCACAGGTATCGAATTCCCGGCCTTTATTTCATATTCCTGTAAAATTATAATATCAATCCATCGTAATTTAATACAATTTATATTTATATAAGAAAAAATGTAAAAATAGAATTACAATATTTTTTTGGAATCATCTTTGACAGTTACAATTATTTATGTGTGCTTATATTTTTAAATGTTTATATTTTATTTTTAAACTAAAACACTTTATTTTAAATTTTTTTTGAGCTTTTGAGCTTTTACAAAAATCAGTCTTTTGTTTTTATGCAATAACTCGCTTATTTCTCACGATATTAAGATACTTTTTGAACATTTTTTTGTCAAAATTTTGTGCCTAATTTATATATACAAAAAAAATTATTTTAAAATTATTTGCATGGGTTATTATTCGTATATTTTAAATATTTTAAAAAATGTTATGAATCACTTGGATACAGTTTTTAAAACTGAGTATTTTTTGTTGAAGAATTTTTTTATTATCTCTCATAGCTTGCACAAAAATCGCATTTAAAGTTTAATGATCGTGTGTTGTTTTTTCGTTTTTTCTTAATAACTCCCTTATTTTTGAATATAACAACTTACTTATTTAACATTTTTTAACCAAAATTTTGTGCCTCATCCCGCGACTGGCCGAAATGTTTATTCGCATTTAAAATTTGTCGATGGTGTTTTGTTTTGTTGGTTTTTTCTCAATAACTGGCTTAATTTTGAAGATAACGACTTACTTTTTTTACATTGTTTGACCAAAATTTTACGCCCGAATTAAATTTGGCTGTATTTTTTTTATATATTTGGCTAAATAAGATGGCTAATGTTTAAAATATTTAAATGCGTTTTAAATGTAATAATTATATTACGTCGTAAATGTTGAGAGATAAAATGTGCTCTGGAAACGAGAGAAATTTTTCATAATAAAAATAATAAATACT
>JARJDX010089271.1:0-12727 GCA_030264735.1 Gymnusa sp. GC000175
AATAGGAGCTGAGGAAAGACGAAGAATTAACACCGTGGAAATGGACTACCTACGAAGAAGCGCTGGAAAGTCCAGACAGAAAAGGATCCAAAACACCGAGATAAGACGAATTATGAAGGCATACAAACGCTGGTGGAGAGAGTGGAAATGAAAAGTCTCAAGTGGTTTGGGCATGTTCTTCGAATGGAAAATGAACGATGGCCACGAAGAGCATGTGAATGGCAGCCACCAGGAAAAAGGAAACAGGGAAGGCCAAGAAGATCCTGGAACGATACGATACGCGACGCCATGAGAACTAGACGACTGGAGGAAAAAGATGCGCTGGACAGACAGGGATGGCGTGTAGGGACGGGAAAGCGGCATTTAGCTGTATAATCATTTTTGATAGACTCTCCTATTCACAAAAGAATTATCTATCCAATGATACCAAAAACGACCCATGTTGTCAAAAAAAAATGTATGTGGCGTTAATAATAAATCAAAAATATCGTCAAAATATACATTGGTAGATAATATGGGCAACCTTGGAATATCATTTCTTAAATCGCACGCGTATTAATTCTACATCGCTTGGTGCAATACTTTTGGCGGACCAAGTTTATAGGTGCCACGCACACTTCATCTTATATGTGGATGTTGCTTGGGAACAATTTTATTTGAAGAAGCATACACATATGTGGGTGCCATGCACAGTTCTTCTCATATGTGGACATTCATTGTAAACAACTTTATTTAAAGAAGCAAACAAATATGTAGCTGCCACGTCCACTTGTTCTCATATGTAGATGTACTTTGTAAACCTAACCTAACCTAATCTAATTTATTTAAATTTTGCGTCAAGCCTGTTTGGCTTTGAACGCGAATACAAAATTTCAAATCAATTGGAGACAATAAAATAAAAATCACGAAATCCAAAGCCAGGCGCATGCACCAAAATTTAAATCTTAGTTTCAGCGTTTATTTTTAAAAACAATTTTGTGTGAAACAAAAAACAAAAATTATATATTTATTTTGATTTCGTACTAGGATAACATGAAGGCGAAGAGGTAATTTTTGTTTTTAGCTCCATGCAATTGGTTTTTAAAAAATCTAAAAAAGTTTTAAATTTGTCAAAATTTTAAGAAAAAACCACAGAGGTGTGTAAATTTAAATGGACAAAATTATTTGTAAAAGTACTTACTTTCATTTTACTTCTGAAACTCCAATTAAACGAGATTTGAATACACAATCAAGGGTTTGGGGAGATTTTAAGTAAAAACATAGGAAAGTTAATAATATAATTATTTATTGTACTTAAAAAACACACAAATATAGGAAATATTGTTGAACAAATAATATGCAGTAAATGTTGTTGTTTAACACATAAAATATACTAAATGTTGCTTTTTAATAAATTAAATGCTGTGAAGTTGTTGTTTAACAAATAAAAATGTTTCTCTTTAATAAATAAGTAGCAGTAAATGTTGTTATTTAAAAAATAAAGTGTAGTGAATATTGCTTTTTAACAAATAAAATGCAGTATATGTTGTGTTTAACAAATAAAATATGGTAAATGTTGTTGTTTAACATATAAAATACAATAAATTTTGTTGTTAAGCAAATAGAATATAGTAAATGTTGCTTTTTAAAATATGGGAAGCTGCAAATAATGATGTTTAACAATAATCACTGAGTAGCATGTAATAATTACTAATTAACAATGTAAAAAATCATTTAAATAATTAAAATGGAAAAAAAGGCGGTAATCTAAAAGTAGTTCTAATAAACCGACTAACATGTGTAGATTCAATGAACCACAAAAGCCAATTTACACAACTAAAATTAATTGGCAAACATGTAAACACCAAAAAAATATCTCTTAAATAGCAATATACAAAACATTTTAGCTTAATTTATCTATTAAACAATGTTTTCTAGTCCATGAAAGCTTTTTGCGGCCAATCCAACGCTTTCCCTCTACTTTGCCTTGAATTAACAATTTAAGCAGCTCGAATTTGGGACCTCGAATTACATGGCCGAAGTAAGACAGTCTTCTTTCTTTGATAGTGGCTAGTAGCACACGGTCTGTTCTCAGTGTTTCTTCGTAAGTCGTATGGGATGTCACGTAGCATTCTTCTATAACACCATAGCTCAAACGCTTCTAATTTATTCATGGCGTCGACTTTCAAGGTCCAAGTTTCACTGGCGTACAGCAATACGGACCACGCGTAGTATTTTAGTACTCTCAGGCGGGTGCATAATTTAGGTGTCTACTTGTTAATATAGTTTTCCATGACTTGAATGCTTTCCTTGCCATTTTAATTTTAGCTCTTACTTCCCTATCTGAGTCGTTATTGGAGTTCATCCAACATCCGAGATACTTGATGTAGTATTCGGGTCAATGTTAACTTTGCCTGCTGCCCTCTATTTGGTTTTAAAAGCGTTTATGGTCAGTCATTTATTTTTGCAAGTCTCGGTTATGTGATTGAGAAGCGTTTGCAGATCTTCCATACTCTCTGTAATCAGGGCCGTATTATCTGCGTACTTGATATTGTTATTAATTTCGCGTCCAATTTTAACGCCAACGTGGCATTGCATTAGTGTCTTTTTGAAAACTTGTTCTGCATATAGATTGAATAACGTTGGTAAGTATACGCAATCTTGACGAACACCATGCATGTACACTGTTCGAAATGGATAACTTCACCATTCTGGGTGGAGTTACTCACGAAAACCGAAGCCGATCAAACTTCCACTACTTAGCAATAAAAATAAGAAGTGTCCGTCATCTTTACTAGGAGAGAACATCTAAAAAAGCAGTAATGGTAGCATGAGCTTTCCATTATATGGAGAAATAAATACCTATGAACTGTGAAACACAAATTTAAAAAACCTGTGTTAAGCTCGTATTAGCATATGCAAGTAAAACAAGAGTGGAGAACTGTTAAACCAAAAAGGCTCTTTGAACAGCAGAAATGTCTATGCAACGAGCCATACTAGGGAAAACGGGACGCGACAGAACACGAAACGACAATGTCCGAACAGAATGCGACATCCAGGACATCGTGGGATGGGAATGTGAAAGAAGAAGAAGACGGAATCAGCACATCTCAAGAATAAAAACACTATGATGGTAAAAGTATTAAGGGACGGAAAACCAAACGCAACGAGGCCAAACGGGAGATTACCGAAACGACAGCTAATTTAAGAGGAAGATAAAAAGATGAAGAATAATTATTTCGTTTAATGTAATAAAAATAAGCAAAAAAAACATTTTTTAAATTGGTATCATTAAAAAATTCGGGTCTTCGCTCGTTCTCTGAAGCGCGGAGCCGAGTAGAGCTGCACCATTGAATCATCTCTCGCCGTTCGACAACGTTCAGGTACCATGCCGTCTTCAAGGGTGTGTTTTGTAATACACTATGTGTATTAATGCTAGTTTTGCATTACAATTCTTTATCGTGACGTCGTTCGATAAAAAATTTATAATACGACAACTCTTCATTACATTGTCTTTTGACAAAATAATTACCTTTTCCACGAGTGTATATAACACATATGGCTACAAAAACTTTTCTTCGCGTTGTTAATTACTGTTAATTAATTTATAAATAATAATTATCAAAAATGCAACAATTGGTGGTTTACTAATATGCTTAGATGAAATTTATATAAAGTTCGTTAGCCCGATGACCTAATAATATACAATAGAGAAATTAATAAATTGAAATTAGGAATAAAAATTGTTGATCATAAACATAAAAACATATTAAGATTTAATTTTTTTCTGATTTGAGATTTAATGCAAAATTAATTCTTTGAGATGCATAGTTTTTACTCAGGAAATGTATTTTGCTCCCCTAAATTGTTTTATGTAGATAATGGGATAAACAAATATTAAATTTTTAGTTACAGCTAAATTTGCAGAGATAACTGATAGAAATAACTGATATTATTTAATTACAAGAAAATGAATATAATTTACACATCTATAACAAAATAAACTTAAATATATTAAATAGTAAAATATATTTTACTTACTTGGTAACAAAACTTAATGTAATGATATACACATTTACACATATGTGATCAGCCTTAAATTGAAAATAAATAGAAAAGAGTTGAGAGGTATGTGTAGAAGAAAAAGAAAAAAAAATTAAGCTAGAAAGATCCCCACCATAAACCAATTTAAGCAATTCAATTAATGAATTTCTGTACAAATAAAATAAATAATCTACATACAAAAATCTTACTAATTTCTAAAAACACATGGCGGAAGAAATTCAGGTCTGAAAATTAGACCTTAAAAACAATAATCACTTCGTCGTTCCGTCAGTGTTAAAAGCATATTATTTACAAGTAATGACCATTTTAGTGTTCTAAATTTTTGCACAGTTATTGCTTATTTGGTAAAAAATCTAGTGCCTTATTTGACCACTACAAATTATTAACACTGATGATTTGATTGATCCAACCAATAAAAGAAGAAACTTTCACATAAACACCGGGTACATCCACCCGTCCACAACCAAATCCCCAAGATACTAAGCCAGCTAATTCATAGAAACCATCATCTTGACATACCAATGGTCCGCCTCCATCGCCCTAGATAAATAAATAATTAACATCTACTAATGATAATTTAACGTTTAAAATACCTGGCAGGCATCGTTGCCTTCTTCTCCTCCAGCGCAAAAACTACTTGCAGGCAAAATGAATATTTTTTCAGTAACTGCGTTTACTTTTCTTATACATTCAGCATCACTTACAATGGGAATTTCAGCTTCTCTAACACGTAGTGGGATAGGTCCGGCTAAAACTCACGATGAATGAGATCAATATAGTTTTTTATATATTGTTCTTAAATAAATTATTGTTTGTTTAATAAAAACAATTAATTTTTATACCTTCGCCCATATAACCATATCCTGTTACAGTGCAACGTTTTCCTGCCGCATGACTGACTCCTCTAGCAGGAAGGCAAACTAAACAAACACCTTCTTTAAGTTCCGCTTGGCCGTGCAACTTGAGTAGTGCGATATCATTATCTAAAGTCTGACTGTTGTGATTATGGTGAATGTATGTAGTTGCTACACGTAAAGTTTGAGCTCCAGGACTTCCATACTTCCTGGTTAGGTCGTGGTCGCCAACACGAACATAAATAGCATCCCCTGAACGAACAATGCTAAAAATAATTTTAATTTAAGTTTTGTTTATTTAAGGTAAAAAGTATTACTTACTTAGTAACACAATGAGCTGCTGTCAATACCCATTGAGTTCCAATAAGGGCTGCACCACATAAATATTGATTAAGTGAATTAATTAGAGCCACTTGCCAGCACCACTCTGCTCTCTCGCCATCTTCTCCACCTACAACCCTTGCAGTTCTAGAGGTGCCTTTAACACCACACACGTATTTGCTGTATACTGGAGGTCTTACAGTTGTTGAAGCTTTAGAACCATCGAGGGTGGCTGCAATAAAATGAGTTGGAAGTAGAGGGAAATGTTATCGTAGGAATAAATTACTCATTGCTGTGGAATCGTTGATGGTGGTGGGCCAAGGGGTTGTATAAACTGGAGTGACAGATGCGGGCGTTGCATTTTTTTGACTAGATAAATCATCCTCTTTGTGGCCAGTGATTTCACGAATGAGGGATTTTGGCGCGCAACATTTCGTGCCGGATTTGCGGCACTTGAAAACTTCGGTCATCTCGGCATTCCCTGAATAATTCTTAATGAAATTCTTGTGGAAATGCAGTACTTTACTTACTAAAGCATGTGAAACTCAAATAAGACACGATACAAGAGCCAGGACATTCAGGACGAGGATCCGTCGTTGTTGTAGTGGGCGTAGTTGATGGGTTAGGAGGTCGTGGACGTGGACGACTGGTTGCTGTTACTGATCTTGTGTTATCACAACAAACTGATCCTCTCTTACAGTTGGCTGTGTGAGGGATCAGAACGGAAGGACGCTCGCAAAACGCAGCCATAATGTTTAAAAGACAAAAACCTGGACAACGAGGACCAGGATCAGGAGTTATCGGTCGAGGAGAAGGGGTTGTCGTTGTAGTTATAGGCTTTTGTTCTTCACCTGCAGGCTGGAATAAGTATTTTAAAAGATTTTAAATAATAATTCATATAAATATTTACAGGGTTCGTAATGCAGCAACTTCCTTCATCTGGGCAATCGGCATCCGTATCAATATCATCGCAAAATAACGCAAATAATCCACTAACACATTCACCAGCACATTTTTTCGTAGTTCCCGATTTCGTGGGCTGGAAATGAGCTAACGTAGTTTTTATAAAACTCTCCGTTGTCGTTGTTGTGTAAGGTTTGGGTTTCGGAGTTGTTCGCACTTCATTTCGCGTGGAATTGTGCTTAGTTTTATTGGGGATTATTAAATTTGGTGGAATTTTATCCCCGAATGCATCGCTTGACACACAGCATCTCAAACCCGACTTACAAAGATCTTCCGTTGTTAAAATTGCTTCACAGTAATCGGCTATCCTGTTCGCAACACAAACTCCTGGACATACTTTTGCCCCTGCTACTTTATATTTTCATTAATAACAAATTAAAAACAATTTATAAAACTTACGGGAATCCTTTTTATTTGATTCTGTTGGTGGATATGTGCTAGGCTGTAAATTTAACATATCTATAAGCATGTGTTAGAGAAGCGCAAAACCATTGCGCAAATTTTCATACCTGTCGTGTGGTTGTTGCTGGTTTTGTTATTGCTGTTGTTGTAGATTCAGTAGTTGTTGTTCGAATAGTTGTTGTGTAATTAATATTTGAGCTAGAATTAGCAGGAGATTTTTCTGTAGAATTAGGGGGCGGAGGTTCCAAACAACATTTCATAGATTGTGGACATTGAGCATCTTCCAAAACATCATAACATATTAACGTTGCTAAAGCGTGAACACAAACTCCAGGACAATCTTTAGAATCGGCGGTACTTGTTATTGTATCTAACAATCCTGCGTGAAAAGGATTAAAACGGAATTTTTTTAAACAGATATACAAATAAAACGTTTTTGTTGTTGTCATTTTGTTTGTGCTATATTAAGTTAACTGTAACTAGATATATGATGGTTAGCAAAATACTTATGCAATTTCGCCAAATAAATTATTTTAAACCGCAATTTGCAATCTATTAAACGTTTTTTTTTATTTTAAAGCAATTACTTCCGTAATAAATTTTTAATTGTACTGAAGGTACCTTTATAAAGATTAAAAAAAATTATATGCAGGTATAAAATAAATAAATATTTATTGCTTAATGCAATTTATTTTCTTATTAACATAATGCTTGTACATATTTATATACTGTTATTTGTTGACCTCAAAATAATAGGTTTTGATCAATGAAAAAATTTGAACATTCAAATTACAAATTTTCAACAATTTTGGAAATTAAATATTATAATAATAATTAATTAATGTAAATTGTTAGATAAGTTGACGCCGCTTGGAAATGAAAACCATTTAATTAAAACTATGGCAATTGTTTGTAATTAGTTAAAGCTTTTAATGTTTGGCGACCCACCGTTGAAATCTCTGCCTAATTATGTAATAATAGAGATTCGGTAATTAATCGCCATCGATTGAATTTTGTATGAGTAATGATGCATGATTGTGGGCGCGTAACAGTAAAAATTTAAATGGAAAATGGTGATTGGGTTCGTTGCTTGATGAATTTTGCTTACCTGACAAGAAGCTGCCGGCGAGGGAATCATCTTGAGCGGATACCCTCACAATAACACTGAACGAGAGCAGCACAAGGGTAAGTCGGCCAGTTTTACACATATTAAGTCTTTTTCAAAGGCACAATGTCAACACAAACGCATCGCCGTCCGACTGGTCTAGTTGAGGCCACTGACGTTCAAACCTCTTTCATTCATATGCTCGAAGAACTCGGTGTACTGTGCAATACGGAATTATTTCCAGATACCCGCTGAAATTTACCGTTGGTAGCTCAAGGTTCTTCGTCGATTCTTGCCTTCGTATTACTCGGCCATAGGTGGTACGGACGGCATTGTACAGTTATCCAATGCAGAGTATTGGCCGGCACTCCGCAGCCGCATCTAAGACCATGGCCTTGACTATACATTGAGCCTTTGGTCAACGACCTCTTAAGTAGTTTATTATACCTTAGCAATACTCAATGCGCATGACTACCTTAACATAATTAACTTGAGGGTGTTAAAGTAAAATAAAAAAAATATACTTTTACAATCTTAAACCCACCGTGCAACTTTTACTTTTTCCATACATATTTTCTAAAAAGAATGGGAACGAATTAAAAAAAGTAAATATTCTAGCAACATTTCAACATATTGATCCTAATGAATTAGCTTTTAAATGTTGTACATAACGAATAAAAGCAAAAACTAAAGTAAATATGACATAAAATATTTCGACAAAATCTTGCAGGAAACCCAAATTGACATAAAATTTTGAAAAATATCCTAATCGTATTTATTAACCTATTTTCAATTGTTGCAGTTGTCTACCTACCTTTAAAAATTGAAATAAGAAAATTATAAATTTAAAATCTTGTAAGGAATGGCTTATGAAGACAAAACAGAAACCAAAAATATATAGTCATCTATAATTTTTTTGTATAGTTTTAAAATTGATTAAAATTATGGTTCCCAAAATGGAAATAAAATAAAATTATCTACTACTAATAGTTAAGAGAAGGGACTAGAGGAAAATGAGGGGTGATTGAAGAGTAAATGCCCCCTAAGAATTGTTAAAACTAACTAACACCATCAGTAGGTAGTCAGATAAATTTTGAACATAACACGTAGATTTAATTTTAATTTTTTAGATTATCTGAATTCTTTATACTATTATCAAAAATTTTGACAAAACTTCTGTCACTGGCAGTAAATAGCTTCAAATTAAAAAATTTCACCAGTAGATAATCAGATAAATTTTGGACCTATTATAATTTCAGATCGATTGGTAATTTCATTTTTTTTGAATTTTCTGAATTCTGCCACTCATTTAAAGAATATTTTACTTGACAAAGAAAAATTCGAAATATTTGCCACTGGCAGTAAAAAATAACTGATTTTGAATATTTAACCAGATTTGTTTTCGTCCTGTTTTCAAAGCAATTTTGAACATAACAAATTGAAAATTTAAATAGTTAAAATTATTCTATACATGAATTTTAAAATGTCCTAGCCCTAATCTAAAATTGTCTACCTATACTGAATCCGCCTCTGGCAAAAGCAAACTCTATTAAGTTATTTTTTAAATTGCTATTTTTGATAATAATTTAGTTCTCTTAAGCTGGCATGTTATGAAAATTACATCACCAAGTTTAATTTTCCATCTTTACTTTATGTTTGTTTTGATTCCATCAAGTCTTAAACAGTTATACTCTTACTCCATGAACTACTTAAACTCTTATAGTTTTTTTTACATTGATCCTATAAATAAGAAGTGTTAGCATTAAAGTTCATGTTAGGAACTAAATCAAAAAAATATTTGTAGGTGTATAAAATAGGATCTGGATTATTCCAAGTATAAAAAATGCAATCTAAGACTAGTCATGGTCGTGATTTTACGATGTAACAACCAGTGTAATATAATGGAATGTGATGTGTAAAAATTGTAAGAATGCAAGTGAAACCATTACAGGAAATAAGTGTCGTGTGTAATGCAACTCGTGCAAAAAGAATGACATGTTGGTTGACTACATAAATATATTTCTTATTGTTAAAAAGCTAAATTTTCGTTATTAAAACTTTGCTTTGCCACTGGAGCAGTGGCGTATTCAACTTGCATAGGGCTTGTGGCTAAATATATTTTTCGAGCCCTTGCATTAGTATAATTTTGTTTACCACTAAATCTAAAAAAAAATTTATATGTATAAATATTTAATTACATAATTTGTGGATCATAAATTAGTCTGACAACCCCTTAATCCACCACTACAACTTAACTAAAGCATATAGATTCAAATAATTTTCCCTTTAAAGAGAGAATTGACTTCTTTACTCCACGCTTTTTATAAATTTGTCGTAAAATATAGCTAGTAAAATTGGCCAAGCATTTCACTTGTTATATCAAAGTAAGCAGAAAGCATGACCAAGTATTTTATGTGTGTGGCATTCAAATTATTAGATTTTGTTTTTGATGTTAAAGACGCATAAATTTATTTTTGCATGGTAATTTTATATTTGCAAGTAATGGTTTTTCTAAAACAAATAACTTGGAAACAAAATGATTTAAAATGGTTAGAATTTTATTGCTTTATTATGAGCGGATAATTATCTCTAATGTGCCCTACTATTGATCAAAATAAAATATTCTACTTGAAGTACGCCTCCATTAAATAGGAGGTATTAATTTGGGTACTAAAATTGTACAAAAAAGGTTTTAGATTTTTTATTAATTTATTTTTGAATAATAAGCTTTACACTAAAATAATTAAAACCTATACATTTGCAATCCCCAAATTTTGAAAAAAAAAATTACTACCAAAACTAGGTTACAGTATGTTATGTTAAAAAATTAACTGATAATTTTAAAGCCCCAACAAGTAAAGAATATGTTTAAAAACTTTTATGGTTTTTTATATTTAAGAAGTTTTAAACGCATAAATAAATAAAATAATTAGTATAATTTTATCCATTAATAAAATTGTAAATAAATTTTGTCGCGTGCTCTTTTTGTCGTTAAATTCTTTTTTGCGGTGAGTTGTGTGATTTAAAAAAGGGAAATTATGTGCTTGTCAAATATCATGAAATTGTTTTTCTCATAAAACTTGACTATAGTTTAATTTAGTTCACAATGCTCGTCTATAAAACATTTGTTTTTGACATATTGAGATTTTGTTCGTAACATTATTCAGCAAGGGCAAATGCTTTTGGCTTACTATTGGCGCTTATCGAAAGCAATAAATATAGAGCTTTGGGAATTTACATTGCAATATCTACTTGGTAGAAGATAGAAGACAATCTATTTCCAATCCCAGATTTAGTATTTTCAATCCTTGCTAAATTTTAGATCAATATATCAACACCAGGGCACTAATATTACCTTAAAAACAATCAAAAATTCCTTACCACTTAATTTTTTTTTTTTTTTAATTTATTAAAATTCTGTATGATGTTTACGAAGAAAATAATCCAGCTTTTCAGTGATACGTATTATAAAACTTATTAGAGATAAATTGGGAAAGCCAAGTGCTAAGTTCAGTGAGAACAGTTTGTAGAACTTCTGCCTTCTATATGATATTCAAGCACTTAATTACCTGCCCAAAGTTTGCTTGTCTCAAGGGGGATACGTGAAATGGGCCAAATTAATTGAGACTTTATACATACATACATTACACCAATGTATGTACATATTCAAATTTAAATATGATAAAACAAAATTCATATTCAAAAACATACGCTAAATAAACCAATATTACTTAATATACATTTTACTCATTAAAAAAATTGTTATTTAATTTTGTTATTTTAATAACTTATTTATTAATATCCCTAATTAAGAGGGGTTTGATTATATTTTCTAGCTAAAACCTTCAAAAATTTCGATGTCAATTTTAATGTTTTTAAAAATTTTCTTTTACCCAAAGGATATTAATTTTTTTATATACTCACCCTAGATTTTTTTTTAAGTGAAACCAACTTCCAAATATTAGAAAATTATTTGTACAGATATTTTGAGACATTGAAAATTTTTGATATTTGTTTAGAATTAAATTTTCTATAAACTTGCAAAATTGGAACCCATTTGGCATGCTGAATTTTCTGTGGCAGCTAATAAAAGTCAGCTTTCAATTAAGAAATATTACCTTTCACTACTTTTTTTAACAAAAATATTTGTACAGACATTTCGAGTTATTGACAATTTTTGATTTTTAAGTGTGTTGTTAAGAATTAAATTCTCTACAAACTCTCAAAATTTTCAACCAATTTGACACGCTGGATTTTTTTTTAAAGACATTGGAAGTTTAGTCAAGTTCTAATTGAGGAATATAAAATTACACGAGTTTTTTAACAAAATAATTTATACAGACATTTTGAGTCATTAGAAAATTTTTACTTTGAAGTATTTTGTTTAAAATTAAATTATCTACATACTCACAAAATTTTAACCAATTTGACTCGCCGAATTTTCATTGACAATCATTGAAAGTTTTATTACAATTAAATTATCTATATATTTACTGAAAAAAAAACATTTCCGACCCATTCAAGATCAGGATCTAAACACTGCCTAAAGGAACACCACCATAGGCGTCGGCAGAATTTTATGCAGGAGGGGGCAGACTTTTATGTAAGACTAGAAATTATTACAATTTTTTTTAGATTTTTTAAAATTTTACATTCTAAATGATGAGATCCAGGAGGGGGCAAGTGCCCCTTCTTGCTTAACCCTTGGCTACGCCCATAAAGTAAACTATAAAATTTAATTAAAACTACAAGAAAACTAAAAAATGAATGTATCCAATAACCATAATAACCCACAAACGTCGATATCTGTTGGAATCTCAAAAATAATTTTTGTATCCAATTTTTATTAACTGACAGAGGTGGAAGGAGATGCTATGTGGAAGCCCTATTTATGTTCTTAAAAGGAATGAAAGAAAGAAAAAAATCACTTTTGATCAAATTTGGGGCTATAAAATTATATAATTTCATTTATTTCTTTTATAAATGTTTTTGGTATCGTATGCTTTATAAAAAGCAACCATTTGTTATTAATTAATTC
>JARJDX010089316.1:0-10820 GCA_030264735.1 Gymnusa sp. GC000175
AAAATATTTATGTTAGGGTTGCCATCTTTTATTTACAATTTTTTTTTCTCCCCCAAAGGTTAGGTTTAGATATGCAGCTTTTAAAATTAGGGTTGCCAGTTTACCACCTTATTTCATTTACATTTTATGTATATTTTTTTGTTCAAAAAATCATCCTAGGGTTACCAACTTTTTACTTTTTAAAACACGGTTTCCAACTGTTTTATAATGAAATTTAATGTAAGGGTGAAATAGAAAAATAATAAAAAGTGAATATTTACATACAAATATTGATGTTAGGGTTGCCAACTTTTTCTTTTACAAATTTTTATTCTTTTCTTTTCCAGGTTAAGTTTGGGTACGTAGTTTTTACAATTAGGGTTACTACCTTCATTTAAATTTCTTTGTTAAAATATCATCCTAGGGTGACCAACTTTTAATTTTATAAAACGCTGTGATCACCTGTTTTTAAAGAAAAATACTGTAAGGGTGAAAATGGGAAATTAATATAGAGTAAATATTTTTATAAAAATATTTATGTTAGGGTTGCCAACATTTTTTATTATTACATAAAAATATTTATGTTAGGGTTGCCATCTTTTATTTAAAATTTTTTTTTCTCCCCCAAAGGTTAGGTTTAGATATGCAGCTTTTAAAATTAGGATTGCCACTTTACCACCTTATTTCATTTACATTTTATGTATATTTTTTTGTTCAAAAAATCATCCTAGGGTTACCAACTTCTTACTTTTTAAAACACGGTTACCAACTGTTTTATAATAAAATTTAATGTAAGGGTGAAATAGAAAAATAATAAAAAGTAAATATTTACATAAAAATATTGATGTTAGGGTTGCCAACTTTTTCTATTACAAATTTTTATTCTTTTCTTTTCCAGGTTAAGTTTGGGTACGTAGTTTTTACAATTAGGGTTACTACCTTCATTTAAATTTCTTTGTTTAAATATCATCCTAGGGTGACCAACTTTTAATTTTATAAAACGCTGTGATCACCTGTTTTTAAAGAAAAATAATGTAAGGGTGAAATAGGAAAATAATGAAAATTAAATATTTTTATGAAAATATTGATGTTGGGGTTGCCACCTTTTTTTTAAATTTTTTTCCTCTCCCACAGGTTAGGTTTAGATTCTTTTTAAAATAAGGGTTGCCAGTTTATCACTTTATTTCATTTAAACTTTATGTTTTTTTTTTGTTTAAAAAACATCTTAAGGTTACCAGCGATTTACCTTAGAAAACACGGTTACTAACTGTCAATTTTATTTATTGTTAGGGCGAAATAAAAAAATAATAAAAAGTAAATATTTTCATAAAAATATTGATGTTAGGGTCGCCAATTTTTTTTAAGTATTATTTTTTGCTTCTTCGAGTTAGGTTTGGGTACTTGCAATTAGGGTTACCGTCTTATTTCATTTAAACTTAAGGGTTTCTTTGGTTTAAAAAACATCCTAGGGTTACTAACATTTTACCTTATAAAACACGGTTATTAACTCTTTTGTTTTTGTAAAGAAAAATAATGCAGGGTTGAAATAGAAAAATAATAAAAAGTAAATATTTTCATAAAAATATTGATATAAGGGTTACCAACTTATTTTTGCAAATTTTTATTTTTTTCTCCCCCAGGTTAGATTTGGGTACGTAGCTCTTAAAATTGGGGTTATCACCTTATTTCATTTAAATTTTAAAACATCCTAGGGTCCAACTTTTTACCTTATAAAACACGGTTACCAACTGCTTTATTAAAAAAATATTTTTGGAGTGAAATAGGAAAATAATAATAAGTAAATATTTTCATAAAAATATTGATATTAGGGTTACCAACTTTTTTTTTTTACAAATTTTTAATTTTTTGTTCGGGTTGGGTTCGTATACGTAGCTCTTAAAATTAGGGTCACCAGCCTATTTCATTTAAACTTTATGTTTTTTTTTTTTGGTTTAAAAAACATCCTAGGGTTACTTACCTTTTACTTTATAACACAAGGTTACCAACTACTTTAAAAAAAATATTGTAAGGGTGGAAAAGGAAAATAATAATTAGTAAATATTTTTATAAAAATATTGATGTTAGGTTGCCAACTTTATTAACAAATTTTTATTTATTTTTTGTCCCGGTTAGGTTTGGGTACGTACCATTTACAATAAGGGTTACCATCTGTTTTATTTAAACCTTGTGGTTTCTTTTTTTGTTTTAAAAACATCCTAGGGTTGCCAAATTTTTATCAAATAAAACACGATTACCAACAGTTTTGTAAAGAAAAATAATGTAAGAGTGAAATGGAAAAATAATAAAAAGTAACTATTTTTATAAAAAAAATATTAATGTTAGGGTTGTCAACTTTTTTATTTTTATTTTTTTCTCCCCCAGCTTAAGTTTGGGTACGTAATTTTTATAATTGGGGTTACCACCTTCATTTAAATTTTTTAGTTTCATAAACATCCTGGGGTAACCAACTTTTTACTTTATAAAACACGGTTACCATCTATTTGTAAGGAAAAACGGATGAAGTAGGAAAATAATAAAAAGTAAATATTTTCATAAAATATTGATGTTAGGGTTGCCAACTTTGTCTCGTAAAATTTTTTATTCTTTTCTTTTTCGGGTTAATTTTGGGTACGTAATTTTCACAATTACGGTTACCACCTTCAATTAAATTTTTTGGTTGAATAAACATCCTAGGGTAACCAACATTTTACTTTATAAAACACGGTTACCATCTATTTGTAAGGAAAAATGATGTAGGGATGAAGTAGGAAAATAATAAAAAGTAAATATTTTCATAAAAATATTGATGTTAGGGTTGCCAACTTTTTCTCTTACAAATTTTTATTCTTTTCTTTTCCGGGTTAATTTTGGGTACGTAATTTTCACAATTAGGGTTACCACCTTCGATTAAATTTTTTGGTTGAATAAACATCCTAGGGTAACCAACTTTTTACTTTATAAAACACGGTTACCATCTATTTGTAAGGAAAAATGATGGAGGGATGAAGTAGGAAAATAATAAAAAGTAAATATTTTTATAAAAATATTGATGTTAGGGTTGCCAACTTTTTTTCGTACAAATTTTTATTCTTTTCTTTTCCGGGTTAATTTTGGGTACGTAATTTTCACAATTAGGGTTACCACCTTCAATTAAATTTTTTGATTGAATAAACATCCTGGGGTAACCAACTTTTTACTTGATAAAACACGGTTACCAACTATTTGTAAAGAAAAATTATGTAAGAGTGAAGTGGGAAAATAATAAAAAGTAAATTTTTTATAAAAATATTGATATTAGGGTTGCCAACTTTTTCTTTTACAAATTTTCATTCTTCTTTTTCCCAGGTTAAGTTTGGGTACGCAGTTTTTACAATAAGGGGTTACACCCTTTCTTTATATTTTTTGGTTAAATAAACATCTTAGGGTTACCAACCTTTTATTATATAAAACACGGTTACCAACTGTTCTATAAGGAAAAATAATGCAAGAGTGAAGTAAGAAATTAATAAATTTATAATAAATTATGTATGTGATTAAACGTATGTAATTTATATTTTACTAGTTAAACAATAAAAACAATTACTATTATTAACATTTACTTTTTGACCTTCATTATCCTAGGTAGTTTTTTTAACAGGTATACCAACAGGAAGAAAATTACATTAAGTTTTAATTTAGAAATCTTTGAGCTCATCGTTTTCTTTTTACTCGTGTTAGTAGTTCGAATTACTTTTCAGTACCACAATATGCCTGTAAAGAGGCTAGGAAAGTAAAAAATTAATTTGCTTGATAACAATTTATTTTTACCTTTTTTAAGAGTTTTTTCTATATTTGGCGTGTTTTACTAATTTTCATTAACCTAATGATCAACTGTATGATGTCCAAAGCAACATTATAGTTTAAACGTTTGGTTAACAGTACATAATAAAATATTATCATGTTCCAAATCGTTGCTCTAAGCAATGATACGTTAAATATTGCACATAAATAGAGAAAATTAGATTGTGAACATATAATACAAACTAAATTACTACCATGATAACGCGCATCATATGTTTTGCAACTTTTGCCGCTTTCATATGTTTTTCAAATTATTCATCTGCAGTAATTTACATGGATTAAAATTTTTTACAACAGAATTATCCTTATTGTTACAGGCCATAAAACGAATACTAACCTTAGAACGTGCGGTAACGAATTATTTTAATACATCCTATGGAAATATATTGGTTACAGTCGGAAAAATAAATCGCACTACCTTCGGCATGAATGGAACCGTTGATTTGATAAAAGACGTCCCCATTGATGCATCGGTAGATATAATTTTAATAAATTTTATTATTTAATATGATGTTATGCATTAGGTAAGAATAAAACTTTACAAATTCGATAATGGTCTTTATAAAGAAACTGCCATCCAGATCAAGAGAAAGTTGTGTGATGCGTGGAACCAAGAAATTAATATAATTTATGGGCCGTATATGAAGGATGGATATTTGAAAAACTTTTTAACTAGTTGCCCTTTTACTAAGGTTTGGTATTTTTATTTCTTTATTTTTAAACTAAAATAATTGTCGTTACTGAGCCAAAAAAAGCCATCTCCAGAGTAAGTCCGATTTATCCTGATTCGCCTCTAACTAGCTATCGACCGCGAGGTCGTCCTGCCGCGTTAAATGTGTGTAATTGTTAGCCCTTGTTATATTAAAACGTCGCTGCTGCTATTCTTGAGTGTAAATAATTTTTTTTCGAATGACAAATCCGAAAATTAAAACTGGAAACTTGTAAACCAAAATTTAATTCTCTATCACTGAGCCACTAGGATATTTTTGCATTTTTATATTATTAAATAATTTTAACACCACCAAAATTTATTTTTAGGGCCATTATTATTTTACTGATGCTTTAATTCCAATGAAATATTTTCCTTTCGTACCTGCTTGGAGGGTAAGAACTTCGTTTGTGGTTTTTCATGATAAATATACATTATTTGACTTGGATTGCTACAGTGGATATGAGGACGTTGTTGTTTAAATAAACATTTCAAATATAAAAATATTGGTTTGAAATGAAAACACCATCTATGTGAAATAAATTCATTTAATTCCATTCAGGACCATTATCCTTCATAATAACTCACTCAATATTATTTTTGTGATCCATTAAATTAAATTAAATTATAAACACATATATTATAGTCGAACTTCTCTAAGTTCATGGTTCACTAAAAAATCCGAGATGTAAAAAATTCCAATTACAGAAATAACTACAAAATGCGAGATTGATGCAAAAATTTGCGAAAAAAAATCGAGATATAAAATAATTTGATTTATAGAAGTTCGACTGTATATTGAATTTGTTTATTTTATAAAACTGAATGTTTATGTTGATTTTCCAGATTAAAAAAAAACATTGTGTATAATCAAATTTTTTTTTAACCCTGCTGTACTCCTTGGGTTTTACCGATATATTAAAGCTTTTGTAGGTTACCATCATAGACAACCAGCTACACTTCCTGTAAACACCGATAGGTGGCGTTGGGTTTATGAAATTTTGTCAAAAGTTTTTGTGTCTCAAAGTCGTGCCTATAAATTCTTTTGCGACAATACACAAGAAACATCAAAGCTGCAATGTAATAGACGCAAAACACTTTATTTAACTCTTGTGACAAAAAAAACAAGAAGACACATTGTACTTTTAGTACTGGTGCAATTATTAAAATTAACCTTAGCTCTAAATCGAGCTAGTCATATTCTGCGTTTGGATGACGAACGATAGCCTAACAGAGTGTGGAAATGACAAAAAAAGAGAGGACGTCCAAGATGGTCATGGAATGACAACATCAGAGAAGCCATGAGGGCCAAGGACTTAGAGGAAGAAGTTGCGATGGACAGGCAGCGATGGCGTGTGGGATAAATCAAATCATATAGAAATTACATTTGCACCAGAGACGCAAGCTAAAACAACACAAACAAAACAAATCGCCAGAACAGCTAAAATGCGATAGAGAAAATAAAATGGCAATACCATATGGAAGACGAGCAGGCAAAACAAAATTGCCAAATACTAAAAAAATAACTGAAAGATACAAAAACAATGAAAGAATTCCTGAACATTAACTTTATATAATACCACACATCGGTAAAGAAGCTGGACTTGGTCCTACATAGAAGAAGCAGGTAAAGGATATCTTGAACTTGCCGACGTATAAGATTAATCTAAACATTAGGAATTATATTTACATTATCTACATTTGTAAGATTTAATCTTTAATTAAAATGCAGGGTGTCCCATTTTAACCTTAACTGATGAATATCTTGATAAACAGACATTCACTAACGAAATGTTTTGGGTAAAAGTTTTAGGACATTTTGCCAAAAAAAAATAGTAGTCATATGCTTGTCTCAAAGATTAAGCCATGCATGTCTCAGTACAAGAGGTGCGGAAGAGAACAACTTTAAAATTTTAAACGGGAACCTCCATTTTTTATTGCAAATTCAAATTTTACGCATAAAAATACATATCTTTTACTTAAAACATTTTTTTGTAATAATCGTTGATAGCGCTGTAATTGCAGAAAAATTTATCGCAAGATTTATTTGTCCTGCAATGTATTTGCAGAAAAATTATCGCAAGATTTATTGGTTCTGCAATTACAGCGCCATCTACGGTTATTACAAAAATGTATTTCTGGTAAAATTTATGTATTTTTCTTTTTGCAAAATTCAAATCTGCAATAAGAAGAAAAAGTTTCAGTTTTGAAATTTAAAGTTTTCCCCTTGAAAATTTTGAAAACAAAAAAAAAAACATGAATTTTACACAAAATTTTTACCGTATTTTCAGCGGCACCTACAATTATTATGATGATTTAGGTAAAAGTTATGTATTTTTATCCTTTAAATCTTAATGCGGTAAAACTGGGGGGCCAAGAACATACGCTGCGACACCCAGACTAGCGAATCGGTCAAGGAGTCTAGCTGTAGCCGAAGACGGTCTTTACGCTATCAGAGTGGAAGAAAAAGCTAGGCAGATGGTCAGGATGAGTCAATAGCTCAAGAGGCTAAATAATTCACGCGTTTCATCATTTATATATAAAAGGGTAAGCGAGGGAAAAATGGAGTGTTGGTGGTAACAAGACCATGGGAGAAAGATTGCGACATTGACGTTATAAAATAAATTGGATTAGATGTTTGGCCAATCGTAGATAGTGCTGTAATTATCGCNATTAAGGTAAAAGTTATGTATTTTTATTCGTAAAATCTTAAGGCGGTAAAACTGGGGGCCAAGAACATACGCCTCGACACCTAGACTAGCAAATCGGTCAAGGAGTCTAGCTGTAGCCGAGGACGGTTTTTACGCTATCAGAATGAGAGAAAAGGGTAAGTAGATGGTCAGGATGAGTCAAAAGCTCAAGAGGCTAAATAATTCTCGCGTTTCACCATTTATATATAAAAGGGTAAGCGAGGAAAAAACGGAGTGTTGGTGGTAGCAAGACCATGGGAGAAAGATTGCGACATTGACGTTATAAAATAAATTGGTTTAGATGTTTGGCCAATCGTAGATGGTGCTGTAATTGCAGAAAAAAGTATCGCAAGATTTGTTTGTCCTGCAATTACAGCGCCATCTACGGTTATTACAAAAATGTATTTCTAGTAAAATTTAAATATTTTTCTTTTAAAAAAATCTGCAATAAAAATGGAGGTTTCAGTTTTGAAATTTAAAGTTGCCCCCTTGATAATTTTGAAAACACAAAACATAAATTTTACAAAAAACACTTAATTTGTGTGTTTTCAGCGGCACCTACGATTATTATAATGATTTAAGTAAAATTTATGTGTTTTTATCGGTAAAATCTAAATACGGTATAATGATAACTGGAGGGCGAAGAATATTCGCTGCGAAACCCAGACTAGGGGATCGGTCAAGGAGTCTAGATAAAGCCGAGGACCGCCTCTGCAGCTATCAGAGTGAAAGGAAGAGGTGTGTAGGTGGTCGGGATAAGTTAAAAGCTTAAGAGGCTAAATGATTTACGCGCTCCACCATTTATATATGAAAGGGTAGGCGAGGAAAAAATGGAGTGTTGGCGGTGGCAAGACCGTGGGGCAAAGTTTGGGAGATTTACGTTATAAAATAAATGGGATTGGATGTTATGCCAAAGCCACCTCTAATAAATTGAATAGACTGCACCTCTGTCAGAAAGGCAACTCTATATGCAATCGCATAGGTGCAAACTCAGCGCACTGCAAAAGGAAGAAAGGAAGGAAGAGATGAGTAGGTGGTCAGGATGAGTCAAAAGCTAAAGAGGCTAAATAATACGCGCGTTCCGCTATTTATGCATAAAAAGGTAGGCAAGGGAAAAACGGAGTGTTGGTAAGACGGTGGAAGAAAGTCTGAAATATTAACGTTATAAAATAAATGGGATTAGATGTTGGGCCACGCCATCTCCTATAAATTAACTGGACCGAACTTCTGCCAGATAGGCAACTCTATATGCATAGGTGCAAGCTCTCGCCCACAGCAGCAAAACACCACACAGGCATGCTAATGCATTTTTCTATTATATTGTAGTCATCATACTTCTTGTCTTGTCATTTTACTTTTTACATCTCAATTTTTGATTCTGTTTTTCTTCTTTTCGTCTCTAGTTCTTTTCCTTTTCATTATACTTAAAGATGTCTTTGCACAACTTCTCAATATTCATATTCTCTCTCTTCAGTTTCATTTTTTAATAAATAAACTATTCTCGTAACTCTTTTTAATGTTCTTTTTTATTTTCCACCTAGATACTTTAAAATAACTTTCTTCTTTAATTTTTTTGTATTTTTAAGTGCTTTCTAAGATTTTTTTATACGTTTTATTTCTTTTTGTTACTGTACTTGCTTTAATTTTGTTCCTATTATAACACCTTCCCTAATTTTAATAAAATTATTTTGTTTTTAATTGTATTCTGTATTCTTCCCACATTCCAAAATAATTGTGTCCATATTTTATAACAAAAATAAGTTATTGCAAGATTGGTTGATTGATTAGGTTAGGTTAGGTTAAGTTAGGTTAGGTTAGGTTAGGTTAGGTTAGGTAACACTTGGGTGTGGAGCTGTATTATGAGAGCTGTATTATGAGATAAATGAAAAGGGCGCCAGCAAATCTAGGATGTTTAAAAAAAAAACAATCACAGAAGAAACATATAGTGCGTTAAATTGTGTTCAATTATCCAGTAATAACGTTATTAACAAAACTTTTTAATAAGGAAAAGAACCAATAAACTTAACTTGTATATGTATTGCATAAAAAAATTACCAAAAATTTAAAAATTGAAATTAATTATGCTGCCACCATAGTTCAAAATTGTGCTTACACAATGGTTTTGGATCCTTCCTCCTGACGAAACTATGGACTTATCCCTTCAGGCACATTGTGCTCGGAAATTATGGACTCTTTAATGAATAAGTCTTCCGCTTAGACTAAGAAATTTTTATGATTGGCAAAAGGTTAAGTAATCGATAAAGTTATCTCTATTGGGCTCTAAGCCGCACTACGCCTTGATACACTAATGAATAATCAAAATTTTTAAATCGCACACAGATTGAACCAATTTGTGAAAACACGTGGCGGTCACGTAAAAAT
This sequence comes from Gymnusa sp. GC000175, assembly GCA_030264735.1. Taxonomy (NCBI): domain Eukaryota; kingdom Metazoa; phylum Arthropoda; class Insecta; order Coleoptera; family Staphylinidae; genus Gymnusa; species Gymnusa sp. GC000175. The sequence goes on from JARJDX010089316.1 coordinate 9,601, forward strand.
TGCCTGCTTACTCCTACTTTTACTATCATCTGTTTTGTTTTTTTTTTCTCCTTTAAAACGGATTATGGTGTCGTCCTATCCACCCTCAATATCTCATACATCCTCGTTGTTCACTTTTTTGTCCAAATTTTCTTTCTCCCTATTACGATTTCCTCTTATTGCTCTTTTTTTCTTATATCTTCTAAATCTGCCAACTTTAAATTTGTAGCAATATTTTAACAGACAAAGGGTCTTTGCGAGTAAAACCAGTAGGTGATCTTTAAATTTAAACGAAAAATTAACATCATAGTAACTTGTTTTTGTATAAACATGTTAAAAATATTATTTGTTATAATGGAACGTTAATAAACGAATTTATGTGGTTATGGCTTTAAATTTAAGTGCAAATTTTGTTTTATTCAAAACTACTATAATGTCATGACAAAAATTTAAATATTTATTACATAAAACCAAAATATTTGCGTCTAAAAAAATGTAAAACCTTTTTTTAGTAGTACATCAAGTTTGTTTTATCACATTTCCATGGCTACTTCACTTCCTAAAGAGCGGAAGCATCAAGTGCATTATATATGAGAAGATAATTACTCAAATAGCGGCCGTCACCTTTCCTAAATCAATAATAAATGTTGAATTAAAACGAATTCAGGGAACAAAATGCCTAAATATTTATTCCCTTTCGACATTTTAAAGAATCAAGTGTGATATTTTAAATTAAAAAAGTCTTAAAGTAACCCAATTATGCGAATGGAAATTTAATAAATATTATCCTAATTGGAGCACACATGCTCCGCATATTTAAATTGGTGTAATGGGCCAATTAGTATTCATATAATTTTTGTCGCAACGTGAAAATTGATTTCCCGCATGACTGGCAGTGTGCGTGGCCCACGAAATTTTATTTTTTTAATTTACTAAAATATTATCACGGCCTAAACACGCTCATGGAGTAAATCACTATTTATCACATCGAAACGTGCAAATATAACAATTTCGAAGCTTTAAATATAAACCCCAAAAAAATTTTAAACTTGATTATGTTAATTTTGTTTCGAAACAAATTTCTTCTTGGAACTTTATAAAAGTTTTGATCCAGATAATCCCCAAACTTCTCAACATGAAAGTAATTATTTTAAAAATATTTTCTTAAATTTGCAATTTTTTATTAAAAAATCACGCAAGCGGTGTTTTATTGAATTATGCAACGGGTTTATTTCAATAAC
>JARJDX010089368.1:0-13025 GCA_030264735.1 Gymnusa sp. GC000175
AATAGTATTGGTTCCCATACACAAAAAGGCAGCTTTAGAGAATGCGAAAACTACAGAGCAATAAAAGTGTACAACAAAATTGTAGAAAGGAGATTAAGAGAACAAATAGAAGACAAATTAGAAGAAGAATAATGAGATTTCAGGAGTAGAGCAGAAACCATAGCTCATATTAGCGTACTTTAAAACGCAAACAGGAAGAAACGCAGGACCTTATATTACTTTTATCGACATTAAGGCACCCTTCGTCAACGTTGACTAAAGTCTAGTTTATGATAACTACAAGTAACACCAATACAAATAAAAGAAATCTACATAAGACTAAAGTAAATGGTGCAAAACAAAATCAACGAAATTTAAAATTAACAGGAAAGTTAAGAGAACAAGGGGACTAATTAAGTCAATATAAAAAACATGGCAAAACAAAAGTTATGAAAGTAAAAGTGTGCAACACCATAAAAAATATATATGCAAATAAAGAATGCTAAAAAAGGAAACTAACTGCAATTGTTTAGAAACGATCACAAGTATCGAGTAGCGATGGAAACCTAGGCGAAGAATAAACAAAAGAAAGAAAATAACATATACTAAGCGGAAAACAACTCTACTAAAAAAAAAAGAAATAAATTTAAATAGAAAACCACATATATATATATAACAAAATTTTAAAATTTTTACTAAAGTTCTGTACTCCACAGAAGCGTTGATCACAAAATTGACGCACAAATATAAGCTAAGCTAAAGAAATGAAATTGCCCGGAAATTATCAGACGTAACCAAGTTTGACAAAAAAGGGACGAAAAGATATACTCCAACCTAAAGTACCGCAATAAATAAGCTGGAACGAAAGAAACAGAACTGGTTTGAAGGATGGACAAGGACAGACTGGCAAAGCAGGTAGAACAAATAAAGAAGATTTGGGTAAAATAGCGGAATGATGAAACGAATGGAACGCCCAAGGTGGCAACAAGGAATAGTAGAAAAAGCGTGGATTACAAAGGCTATAAAATGGTAGTCATAAATACTTATTCAAACTACCAGTGACAAAGCTGCATACATGGAACCATGGACCAGACGGGGTCGACAACATTGCCAAGAACATTGTTAGAAAATATGAAGATTACCTTCTGATTAACATGCGATATTGTAACGCCATCAAATCAGCAAAAACTTATCCCAGATCCGATGTAGCAACTTACCACTTATAATAAAAGTGGAAGTAAAACTTAGGAAGCTAATATAAAATCATAATCCAAACAAATTAAACATCTCACAGCTACAGGATCTCAAAATGAAAGAACGTTGCAAAAAGAATTAACGATTAAATATGAGAAATTATAACTATGCCAAAAGGCAACAGAACAATAAAAAATGGGAAAGGGTATAAAATTGTTTAACTACATTAAACAAAGAACTTCTGGGTGAAAACAAAGGTAATACTCAAAATAAGCCATGGATGACTGATAATATATTGCGACTAATGGAAGAAACGAGATTGCGTAAAAACAAAGATACATACAAAAACATTTAATTAGAGATAAGAAAGAAAATATGGTATAGAAGAGAAAAGTATGTAAATGCACAAAAAAGCCGAGAAAGTCTGTGGTATAAAGAAAACGAACAGATATAATATTTTGCTGGACAAAAATGTTAAAACAATCCTTGGCCAAAGGAAAACTAGAAAAATGGAAAAAGTACATCCAGAATTGTTTGTAGATGAAAGGCAACCATGAGCAGTAACTAAAAAAAAAGGATCAAGAAAGGGGTCCAAATATAAAAAAGGATGAAATCATGAACGCATTTGAACTTATGAAAAACAATAAAGCGAAATACCAACTGAGATAATTAAACTTATTGAGGAAGAATACCATGAGTTGATTTATACTAAACAACACAATTTTTAATATGGATATTATTTCTTAGCAATGGCTGGTTACAAATTTCGTAGCTATATTAAAAAAAGCCAAATGGTACATCCAACAGTGAGTCCAATGATCCACAGTCTTAAGGTATTATAAAAGATTAAACATCAACGAATTTTGAAACAAGTTGGAAGAAGGTATAAGCATGACACAATTTGTTTTCAGGAAGGCTATAGGAACAAGAAAAGATCTGTTTGCTTTTAGTGTGCTATAACCACTGATCTCTATACAACACTGGATTGGCCAGCCAGTGACAGCTCAGTCCGCGATATTTGAAGTGCAGTTGTTTGGCCTGACGCCACTTTATTCCAATATAATTTTGCTACTTTGATACAAAAATAAATATAAGTAATAGATACAATATACATTTTAAATAAACAGTGTAAGTTTACATCATAACGCAAACGAGATATACAGATATATATACAGATATATACAGATACAGATATACAGATATATGTATATTATATATTATTTGCCTAACAATGATTTAGTCAAATGTTGTTTACCTAGTCAAATAGGAATTAAATAATAACTCACGCCATTTGCCCAGGCATATATTATTTACCTAGTCAAAAGCTATTTGCCTAAAATAATCATTTGCCTGCGAAATATATATTTACAATTATTAGTTTTAATTAGGCAATATTATCACAGTAATGCAGTATTAGGCATTAATCGCAGTATTATACTTTAAATTTAATCAAGTGATTACTTTAGGTATTTTGAATTTGCCGCCGAATTATGTCACAAAACCTCAATTTTACAGTCATGGGCGCCGTTCAATCGGGCACGCCCTCAGGTGGCAGAATGCGGCGTAGCCCAATCCAGTGTTATATGGAGATCAGTGGCTATAACACAAATAATCAAGCAGTACGATTATTTTCTGGATTACAACAAGGCCATCGACATGGCCCAACACAACATCCTTATTTAAATACTTCGACAAAATAAATTGGATATAAAGGGTATTAGAATTATAAGCAACTTGTACTTTAATCAGACTGCCTACGTGAGGAGGGAAGCGAGATTTGGGAAAAAATAGTAATTCAACGAGGAGTTTTAACCAAAGCCTTTTAAGGTATAGTTAGAAGAAATAATCCAAATAGCGCTATCGGGGGAAACAAACGGAGTCTAAGTTAATCGAAGACCGATTAACAATTTATGGTTCGCAGATGACACAGTGGTAATAGCGTAATTCAGACAGACTTGCAAAAACTAATTGACCAGATAGTGGCAAACAGTAAGGAAAACGGACTAAATTTAACTTAGATACCGTTTTGTGACATGCAATATTTACTCAGTACTGATATACGGATGCAAGGCATGGTCACTGAAATTTGCCACAATGAACAAGCTCGAAGTATTTGAGATGTGGATCTTGCCAGACTACTGAGGATACCATGGACTGCAAATACAACAAACCAAGAAGTCCTAAGGCGAGCACAGCAGCATATTTGGGACACATAATGCGCATCAGGAAATACGGAAAAAAAATCTTAAAACTGATCATAGAGGGGAAAATAGAAGAAGGACGCTGTGTAGGCAGAAAAAAAAACATTATTGGTTAAATAATATAAAAGACTGGACCGGATTAGATGCCACATCCATACTTCGAGCAACACAAGATCTGGGAGAATTTGCTGAGATTGTTTCCAACCTTCAGTGTATGGAGATGGTACTATAAAATGAAGAATTTAAATTTTTGAACGTCTTAAGAAACCAACATCCACAGTGATAATTAAAATTTTATGGAGAAACTATAGAAAAAGTAAAAACACCTAGAAATAATTGTCAATCAAAACAACAACCACATGGAAGAAATAAAATCAGGAATATGGACAAGCAAGAAGTGTATTCAACAAAATAATAGGAGTATTTTGCACTAACGAGTTTGAATCTTAGGATTAGATTCTTGAAATGCTTTGTATTCTCAGTTCCGTTTTATGGAATGGAAGCTTACATTTTGAAGAAAAATTTTATGAATTACATGTAGGCATTTGAGTTGTAGAAGGACCCTAACGATGAGAAAAGGTAAGAGGCGAAGAAGCAAAGGAGCAAGCGTTTCCTGAAAAGTTATTTTGCACAGAATATAAGAAAAGTTTCATGTAATAAAATGTTTAGGTTATATTTTTTAAAGGCGTGGATCCATGGATTTACAACGCGCTTCCGTGTAATATAAGTTATTGAAAATGAATATGAAAAAAAAGTTATGCAACGCTTACGAATCCGGCATGTACAAGTACAAAAAACGACCTTAAAAATAGATAGTTAAAGGTAAGTAAATAATATTTATCTTGTTTTATTTTCTCTTGTTGCTATGTGGTTTCCGCGTTTGTATGTGTGTTAAAAAACGTCCCTTAGAATGAAAAAATCTAACCGACGCTTATGCATACTATGCATACAAACAGTCTCATGGCCAATGTTTCAAAGTATTTTGACTTATTGCATACGTACTTGCTCTCTCTCTCTTTAACTCATTAAAAATGTGTGCAATATGTTTATATATGTTCTGGCTTTTAATGTGCAGTCAGTGAACTGGCTCGACTTTTGCAATCAAACATGGCATTGAAACATCAATAAAATTATAAAAAAATATTATTTTAATAGCATTAAGGCGCGTTACAAATCAATATTTAATATTTTTATTCGCACAATACGAGAAATTATTTCGAAATTTTCCCTTACCTTGTGCACATTTTTGTAGATAACCAATAATTTTAAGTAGTTTATTGTTTCGATTTTTATCCATCTAAACCTTATCCAATTTGATTATTGGGCAAGTTCTGTACAAATGTTCAGACGATTTTATTGATTAAAATGCAGCACTTGAGACTATTATCTACCTAAAAACGGCCACAACATATTTGTTATTATCATAGGTCAAAAAACATACAACTTGCTACGCACTTAAAAAAAATATTTTGTTATTGTTTTAATATGTGTACGAGACAAAAATCCTTTATTTAAAGATTAAATTAGTCGCGTCAAATAAAATACCCATACTTCAATTAGGTTTGCCCAAGGTGAAAAAATATTATATTAACAATAATTATTTATAAAATACGTTTGTGGAGATCATAAAATTTTACAATGACGTGTGACCTTAAATATAAATGGGAAACGTTTTCACTGAAAATACCTTCCACGTAATCATTGAAAATGCATGCATTTTATAAATAATGCAGTGCTTTAAACAAAGATGGATATTAAATGTGTGTACATGAAGGCACAATATTCATGCCATATTCAGTCAGCTTGCATACTACGCAAAATGTAGTTATTACGGCGAGGTTATGATAGGTCATGAATTGAAATACATCATTCCACTCCTAAATTAATACAACTATAATTAAAAATATTTCTCTCTACTAGCAATTACCATTTCAATATTCAACTTGACAGTATAATAAAATTGATTTTCTCCTCCCACCTTATTTGTTATACATGTTTTTTTTTAAGTTTAGTATTCATAATACACAATCGTCAAAAAATATTATATTATCGCTTTAATCACTTTTTCTATTACTTTTTTCTGTATTTTTCAATATTTAAGAGTTTAGGTAAAGCACATGTCTAGTACAATATAATATATCAAACATAAAGTAGTCTACAATTTTTTTAGCTTAATATTTGTTTTTGTTCGATTACCGTATGTTTTTAAATCTGGGAAGTCTGAAATAAAAAAAAAATAGTTTTGTGTGTACAATGCAATCGAGAATGATTAATAACCACGTGACCTTGTAGATAGGCAGCCCAAACTAAATTTGATATTTAATGGTGGTAATCCTGTGAAATTATTCAGATGTTTGAATATTTCAATCATTGGCGTTCGTTGAAACTGACAGTAAAAGTTCATTTCCGAATAGGAATATGTTTTCTTCGTTACATCAATTTATTTTTAATTTTTCAAAAAAATTATTTTTTTTCGTACCCTCCTTCCTTCGTTAAGTATAGACAGCAAAGTAGCATTAAAAATGGCGGAAGGGGGTCTCCGCACGACTGTCATTTACAAATTTAAAACATATCCGAAATATACAACTTGCTACGCAACTTTATTTTGTTGTGAAATGTATGTTGTATCACAATTTTTGTTGGCAATTACTCTACTTTCCTTTCCTGAAAAGTAAAAATATCTCTTTAACTTATCAACTAGAACCATATCATTTCTTGTAGTTATATTTACTTTTCAGAAAAGGAAAGAAGAGTAATTGTCAAAAATAATTTGTGATCAGCGGCGTTTTCAGGTTCTCTAAACAATAATTGGCCATTTTTAAAATTATGTCTGAGTATGGGTGCATCTGTACTGTGTAGCAAAAGCCACTTGTGCACTCTGTAGAGACTTATATATAAAAATTGACATTTTTGTACAGTGTTATCGATAAAACTAATAAGAAAACTTTTATTAAAATATTTGTATAGGTATTAGTATTCATGGAATCAAAAAAGTAATTTGAATTTACAAGTTGCATCTGATTTATTTTAAGTTGAATTAGATCTTCACCATCCTTAACTAGTCTTGTACCGCACAAGTTTTACAAACTTTTGATAACTTATAGGTTGCAATGAATGAACCGTTATTAATATTAATATTTTTGAAAAAATATTGTAAAGTAAAAGATGTAAAACATGTAAAAGTCGACAAAAATGTAATTAATGTGTCGTTACCCTTTTAAAATACTGTTTACTAAATTTATGTTAAACATTGTTTTTGTTATGTTGTTGCTAATAATAAAAAAAAGATGAATTGTCAACTGGCAACGGCCAAGAAAATTAAATGAGTTTTTTTTAATGGTTAGAATACTAAGAATGTGAATAATGACTTTAACCTTAAGTTTAATGAATTTTTTTATTACACTTATTTAGTACGTAATTAGATTAAAATTTTGATTACAAATCACACAATTATAGTTATTAATAATACATATAATTTTAATTTTCAAATTGTTTTTTATTTGTTATTACAATAAAAAGTCCTATTATATTAGTCGTTGCTAAATGAAAGACCTTGTCCTAATAAAAGCAAGGAATAAAAAAAAAACGATGAGAGGAACAAAAATGTCCTGTCGTCATTTAAAAAAAATTGAGGTATGGTCACCAAAGGACTTCTATTTTCAAATTTAAAACATATCTGTTACTCCTAATAGAAACATAACTGTATTTCGTTAATTACTAGCCAATTAGGTTGGCGCTATGTCTCTGAAACTTTATTTTGTTATGAAATATATGTTGGCAATAATTCCGATAGTGACATCCATCACTTTCGAATGATATATAACCTATTTCACTAATTGTCAGCTACACTATGTTTCTGCTACTTAATGGGTTTAAATTCAATAAAACTTTCCTTAGCAACGAACAAGGATAAGTTCTTAAAATTTTAAATTTAAAAAAGAAATTATAAAAACAAAGTTTCATTTAATTCTAAACACTTTTGTACTCTTATGTTTTTCCATACACTTAATAGTTTTTGAAATATTTGCAAAAAAAAAAACCGAAAAACCCAACCAAAAAACACCACTTCCGGATGGTGGATTTCAGCCGAAAATTACCCAATATTCGTTAAAACCTTAAATATGATTTCTAGGGCGACCAATTTAGCCGTCTGGGCTACAGAGAGGAAACACAGACAGACACCACTGCGAAAACAACTTTTTCTAAATGAGGGGAGTCGAAAACGGATATTTCTGCAAAAATCTCAATTTCGTAAATGTTCGCGATTACTACACTTTCATTTTCTTCGTAAATAAAAGTAATTACTGCATAAACATAAATGTAAGCATACATTAATCACTAAAATCTTGCTTGATTGTTTATACGTTCCCGTAAGGGAACATTTTATCAAATGTCAAGTTTTAAGGTTCTCTGAACAAGAATTAATAATTTTTGACATGATGTATAGTTATTTTATTGTTTAGTCTCTATAGGCTAAACCAGTGGTTCCCAAACTGTTGATCGCGAGCAATTTTGGTAGGCCGTGATTGTGAGTAATTTTGGATGGGTACATTTCTTCGTTCAATACAAAAATAAGTATTCTCCTACTTCTTATACTGTCATACTCATTACCGAGTGTACGGTACCTCCCTGCGTACTTTAGTATTGTGCGTTTTTGTCTTCTATTACACGAAAGCAAGGTACCTACAGTTTAATGTGGGTGCCGAACCACTAAATTGGGAAAGTTATATTCGGAAAGTACCCTCTGTGGTTGCCCGTTGATTTCCGAAGGGGGAACTGGTCGTAACATTCCGATGATGGTTTTTTAGGATTTGAACCCTAGGTCTTTAGCTTAGCAGGCAACGCACGGCCCAACTAAAAAAATTCTTCATTTCCCATGCTAAATTTAGAATTTAAAGATGATTCAAAAACCAATCCTTTTTAACAGGAATCAATATTTTAGCAATATTTGACCCTTGACTTAATAATGCCAAATATAAATTATTTTTATTAGAAGAAATTGGTTAGAAATCCCTGTGATTGTCATGGAGTTTGGCGATGGCAATATTAGGTTTCAAGAAGATAATATTGACTAAAGTCGCTGAAAAATATTATTGCCACCCACCACATATCTTGGTTCTTTCCAAGACTTGCCACAACTTTACCAGAGGGACGCGGTCATACGATTTTTGTAGGTCCACGAAGAGTAGATTTACTTCTTGATTTCGTGCTATATTTTTTCTATTAGTTGGGTTGGGGAGAAATCATGATCTATTGTCGATCTACCTGCTCTGAATCCACCCTGTTATTTTGCATTCATCCTTTTATTCTCGTTCTATCCTGTTCTTTAATACTTTTGCATATACTCTGACCAGAGTTCTGGTTACTGTTATTTCGCGATAGTTCTTGCATTTTGTTTTATCCCATTTTTTTTGTATATGGTGGACATATATGATATAAGACATTCCTTTAGGGTTTTTTAATGTGTTGATACATTTTTGGAATAGTCTTCTATGATGATTGTGGTGGTTGTTTGTGCCGTACTTCAGAAGTCACCTGTGATATGTCCAAGTCCAGCATATTTTCCGAATTTTAGAGTTTTGCATGCCTTACTTTATTCTTCACATCCTAATCTGATTGGTGATGCTATTATGTTTACAATAAATAATTAGATCAGCCGTATGTTTATCGTTTCTAAATTCTTGTTGTTGTTGTACTAATAGATGTCTTTCCATTCTAGGGTTTTTATGGTCGATATGATGTGTGTTTGTGTGTGTGTGTGTTTATGTGTGTGGGCAAGGTTTCTCAAATACTATTATAGATATTACCACAAAAATTCAATTTTAAACTTGTAACAAATTTTAACGAATATTGCAAGAGCCCAGTTACTTTTGTCTGAAATTCACCAACTGGAAGTGGTGTCTAGAATTAAATTTGAAACAAATTTTGTTATGATTTTTTTTTTAAATTTTACATTTAAAAACTCATTGTATAATAAAGTCAGGTAGTGACCACATCAGAATTTTTGTATTATTTTCCAACTCTGGGAGTTTCCTCCTTACTACGTATTTACTCAACGACAGTTGCATTCCCAGGTTTCGTTTTTACATATGTTTTTTCTGACCTTTCTTTGTGCTGTTTTGTATTTCTACTTATCTTCGACTTTTTTCAAATTCAGGTATTTCTGGTATTTCCTTTATTTTTGTTCTATGTCCTCTTCAATTACTTCATCCCACCAATATGGTTCTTTTCCCTCATCTTTAAATTAGTCCTACCGCTTCGTACACTGCTTTATGTTTAGCTTGCTTAATATATTCGTATTATTGTTTTATGCTATTGAATTTTTCCTTCAGATTATTATCTAGTCTATCCTGATATAATTTTTACGAACCTTTCTCTTCTGGGAGGTTATATTGTATTTCCTCTCTTCTTTTCGAAAATTTGGGTCGTCACCTAAAAAGGTTGGGAACCGCTGGGCTAATGGAATATTCGAAACAACATGAAAATTTATATCTAGGATTTTTTTAAGTTATGGAGGAATTGTTTATTTAGTTAATTTCGGTGGAACGGAAGCAAAAGTTTGCTTGTTTTAGATTATTGTAATTATTTTTTAGGAAATAAATTTTTCAAAACAGTTTGCATAAATAAAATTGCTCATAAACGTGATTGCAATAACTTTAAAATATTTAAGAATTTTTTTTATTGGGTGTGGTAATTTAGTTGACAGGAAAGTCGAGTGAAGGACGCTTAATTTTTTTTTAATATGTAACGTCTAAATAGGTTAAGTAGAATAATATTTTTTGCCATACAAAAGTATTTGTTAAAATAGATAAAATAAAATATAAAAAAGAGTATACAAAAGGCTATAAAAACAAATTTAAAATAGTTTTGTGTGCAAACAGATTTATCGTAGTACGACGAAATTTAGAATCAAGGTTATAAAGGAAACATGAATTAGAGTTAAAATTGTCGTTGCTACTATTTTAAGAAAATGGTCTCACAATCAAAGTAACAGGTCATTTACTTATGTTTCAAGAATATCGAAATAACGAAAATTTAAATGGGAAAAGAGGGCAAAATCACTTTGGATTTTGTTTTAAATTCGAATTAAATTTAAAGCAACCATTTATTAATTAGAGTTTTATTAAATTCTAATTTTATTTGAGAATCTTTTTATGTACGAGGGCTGCTGGATATTTTTCTGGAAACTAGTAGCACAGATAAACAATCTAATTTTATTTAAGAATCTTTTTATGTACAAGGGCTGCTTGATATTTTTCTGGAAACTAGTAGCACAGATAAACAATTATAAAAAATAGGCTGTACGTAGATTCTGGCTGCAACCTATAGCGAGATTTACCGCTCAAAAACGGGTTGATACAAATATTTCATGGGAAAATTCATTAGGTAGGGGATTTTTTTTTTGCATTAGTTTTCATATCAGATGTTTTTGCGAAGGCGAATGCCTTTTTGACATTTTTTGCACACTTGTTATCGTCTCTTTCTCAAAAAAATCGACTGTAGGAGCCTGTTTAGTTTTCTGGTGGCTTTCTAGTGGATTCCTTGGTTTATCGTTTTTGCTAGCAATTTGGTTAGTTCTTTTAAAACTATGTTAAGTTTAGTTTTATTAGCCGAAGTTTAAAGGTGTAGGAATGTAGTTGATTGTTGATTGCCACAGTTTACGCAATGCTTCTAATTTTTTTACTGTTGGTATCTAGAGCTAGTGCTCTTCAGCTTAGTTATAGTCAAATATCATGTAACTCTAGTAGTTCGGAATCAACGCTAAACTGTGGGTCCACCTATAATGTAAGTTGCCAACATTACAGACAGAGAAGAGGCTATGTGCTAGTAGTGGCATCTTAAAAAGCTGACGACGACGATATCCATTAATATTTCATTTCCTAAGTTGTTATTGGTATTATTTTCTGAATAGCACATAGTATTATTGGACAAAATAAAATGAATTACTTACAAGTAAAGGTCAATAACAAAAAAAAAGAAGGAGGCGAAATAGAATAAAATAAAGAAATGAATATTAAAATCTAAAATTGCTAGATAAATGAATATAATCTGGCTTCTGCATTAACATAATTACCTAGCAAATAACGATATGAAAAATACATGTTATAAGTTATCGTCTCATGGTAGAAAACCATTACTCAGATGCTGCACTTCTTGTATAGTTAATTTTAAGGTAAATTGTAGAAGAAAAACTATGTTTTTAAATAAATAAATTTTAATCAAACATAACAATTTTGTGCGACTTATCTCAATAAAATGTTTATGTGAAAAAGACAATTTATATATACATTACTTCCCCTGACATACTAAGAGCGTTATCTAATATGTACTACTCTGTAAAAAAATTAAAACTGTAGAAAATGTATTGCAAATTTACTTGGTTTTCCAACGTTGCATAGTTTATCATACTTGTCAAGATCTTGAGACGTTGGCAAGACGTAATTTTTTGTTCCATTCATATAAAAGCGCTAAAAAACTTTATTTGATGTATTTATCAAAGAAAATAAAATTCAATACTGTCAAATAAACGCTAAATTATTTTTACTTTAATAAAAATGTGATTTATAAGAAGCAACTTCATGGTTACCATTTATTATTTAGTTATGGTGAAAATTCTTAAATCGAGCATTACTAGATGTTATTGTATAAGAGAACAACATACAATGTTTAACAGAAAAACTGTAACAGAAAATTTAATTTAGCATAACGTTAAAATTATTATGAACAAAACAATACATGTGTTGTTAAAATAAATTGTTGTTATTATGTACATGGTACACGCAACATATTTTAATTGTTGTTAATTAACATTAAATTATTAAATAAAATGTATTTATTATACAAACTTAATTTAATAAATAATTTGTTACCTGATATAGTTTAAAACATTTCAATTATTAAATTAATAATATTTAGTTAGGTTATATTTTTTTTATAACTAATTTGTAAATAATTAGCCTAATATTACCATATCCTTCTTGTCAATGACTGTTATGTCTAAAATTTGTATATAAAAGTCATGTGGTGACCACACCTCCATTTCTTTGGATATATTGGTAATTCGAATTTTATATTTTGTTACACATTTCTCGGCCCTTCATTATTATTCTAGCCACACTTATTTTTTACTGTCATTTACAAAGTAAATTATTACTTTCTTTTACAAAGTAAATTAAAGTATTGTAATCGCGACAAATTTCAAAATCGAGATTTTTGCGGAAATATTCGTTTTCGACGTCCCTCATTCAGAAAAAGTTGATTTCGAAGTGGTGTCTGTCTGTGTGTATGTCTGTCTGTCTGTCTGCCTATGTGTCTGTCTGTCTGTCTGTGTGTCTGTGTCCTCTCTACAACCCAGACGGCTAAACTGATCGTCCTGAAAATTCATATTTAAGCTTTTACCAAAAATTGGGAGGCCACAGTGACTTTTGGCTAAAATCCAAAAATAGGAAGTGGTAGTTTATTGGTGAGGTTTTTAGGTTTTTTTGCAAATATTTCAAAATCTATTAAGTTAATAAAAAAAACATAAAAGTACAAAAGTGTGTAAAAATAAATTTTACACAAATTTTGTTCTCATCATTTTTTCAAAATTTAACATTTTAAGAACTCATTGTTTTCTGTTGCTATGCAACATTGTCAGTGTAATTATTCATA